>JBBYHK010495269.1:0-15299 GCA_038382065.1 Adansonia grandidieri | reverse complement strand
CATTTTACTCAATTAAAAAGGGTATTCTTTTGGATGATATGCCTTTTATATACTGGAAGACATCTTAGACTATTTTACTTTGGGGATATTACTTCATATTTTATAAAAATGTATATTGTAATTAAATAATGTAGAACCAATTTTTAATGTAATATTACTAAGTGACCCTAATGGAATGCGTCAATATCATAGTACCTACATGACCTTGGAGATTTGATGTTAATGTACTATTACCTAATGACCCTAGTGACATGAAAGTGCCTACATGACCCTAGAGACTTGGTTTTAATGTAACATTACCTAAATAACCCTAATAGAATGTGTTAACATGAAAGTACACATGTTGGCCCTGAGACTCAATTTTAATGCACTATTACCTAAATAACCCTAATGGACATGCGAATAATCTCGTATCCTAGTAAAGTCTGACCTCATGTATGTATCAGATTTCAAAGATCAACAAAATATCAAGAAAAGAGCAGTGAAATTTACTAATATAGAAACAATTGGACTTTCCTGTAGATTTTTAGAGAGGGACTTACATGTAGTAAATTTTAAAATTTTCTTTTGAGATTCAAATATTCATATGTTAGAGAGTTACCTTGAATTTTAAATGTCAAATTTAAAATTAAGTCAACCTAAAGAATCTTGAAAATTGCAACAATTGCTTTTTAAAGAGTTCTTTAAAACCATAAATAACACAAGTGTCGTGCCCCTAATAATTATCCACACAGGTGGCTGTTGAATCCTTTTTGAGGCCCAGTGGTTCTCTAATGCAGCTAGAATGGCTATTGAACCTCAACCAAAAAATGATGTTTCTTATTTTTCCCCAATCAAGAACCAAGTGTAGACACCCTATTTTATCAGGGCCAACACCAAAGGCATTAAAGGTTGTCATTTGGGGCACTATTAGAGTTATTCGGAGGAGCACATATTAATTTCCCATCATTGTTGACTAAGGTAAAGTGTTCAGAGAGAAAAGGCATAAAAATTCATATTTGCATGCATGTTCAATATATAGCCTATATGTATCGACACTAGACCTTTATGTTGTCAAAATTCAAAATTCCAGTGTTTGACAAAAAGGTAATATATTGATACATATGGGCTTATGTTATAGATAAAATCACAATTTTTGGCAAAAATGTATCAATACCCAAGTTATTGCATCAATACACCCTGCTATGTATCGACACAAAATTCATAGGATTGATATATTTTGTTTTTTTGCCCAGATGTATCGATACAACATTCATTATATCAATACACACCGCAGATTTAGCCTAGTTTGAGAAACTTTTTACACATTGTTCCATTAGATTAAAACTCGAATTTGGCCCTAATTTTGGCATGAAAAATCATCCAGTATTAGACATAGCTACATCCATATCATATGAATTTATTTTGTGTCTTAAGAATTGGATTAACACGTTTTAGAGAGGTCTATTATGGTTGGTAATAGGACATTTCATGTTAAAATATGATTTAATGAAGGACAAAGTTGAGATTACTTATTGATCAGCTGATGCATGGTTTTCTTTATTTGTGAAAATTAAGATTAACTAATCAAATGTTGTAAACTCACCTCATAGTACCATGACATATCAAATGGTACGTGATAAATGGCCCAAATGCTTTTTTTGCTAGGTTATTTTGATGGCTAAGATGTAGCATGCTCAGCCAAAAAAACATTCACCACTATTATATCAACCTCCAAAACATTTTCCCTTAACCAAAGCTTTATTTCCAGTACCCTTAAAAACCTTTCTAAAGCTCTATTTCTTTTCTCCAAACTCCCCTTCAAAGTACCATAACCAAAAGCTCCTTTATTTTATGCCTTTCTTGCTAATCCATAACAAAGAGAGGCAAGAAAGTGAGTTCAAACTTGCTTGGTGTGCTTATCTTAGACAAAGCTATAAGTTAAAGCCTTTTGGTATAACTTCCATCTCTTATCCATTTTTTTGGTTTTTTTAATTATTTTTATCATTTAGTAAGCTATATCCATGTGACCATGACCTTATTATGACTTTCATGCAATATTGTGGCCTTGCTTATGGTAGTTCTAAGATTTTGACGACCTTTTTGAAGCCTTGATAATGCTTGATGACTAAAAATGCCAAATTTCATTTTGACATCAAAAGTGCATGTGTTATTGCATTTTAGCCATGCCTTTATCATTTTTCCATGTTTAATCTATGCTAAAATATTCATCCTAGCATGTTATGCATATGACCAAGCATTTTGATGTATTTTTAACAAGTTTTGATTGATTAAATGTGAGTTATGTTGTTGTTTTGAATGTTCATTCATGTTTTTTGGTTCTATACGTTTAGTTTATCACATGGATGTTAGAATGACTCGATAATTGCTTGTAAAAAAATCTATTTTAAAAAGCCCCTAACTTAGATCCAGTGAAAAGAGAAATAAAGACATGGGCATGTCTGTTAGTGCCATAGATAAAGATAGGAAGAGCTTTCTTTATGGTCTCGGAAGGCCATTGGTCTTATTTGCCAACTAGCCTAATGTCAAAGCCAACTCTATTTAGCCTGACCCAAAAATGGCTATCCCCTTCCCACTCCCTTTTCCTTCTAAAGAGGATAAGGTGGTGCTTTGGAAATATAAGAGTAAAATTATGACCATTGTAGACTTCAATTAGAAAGCCCTTGACATGGACCTCTCAAGGGTAAGCCACCTAACTCGTAATGGTAGATTATAAAGCTCTCTCCTCAAGAAAGGAAAGGAAATTACAAAGCTCAAGGGTAAGCCACCTTTTTCCCTAGGAAGGGAGAGGAAATTATAAAGCTCTCCATATCACAACTTACTGCAAATGCAAACATTGCCTAAAGGTCTCATCAAGAACATGTTGACCTTGAATATAATGCTCGGATCTTGTTTAAACAAGTTCCTCATTGACATGTCTCATATTAAGCACAATTGCATAGTTCCACGAGCAATTGATAGGATCTACAGAGAGGTTCTAGGAAACATCACTATTCTATTTCAAATTGGCCATCCATCTACAAAATAGACTTTAATTTAATGGACATTGCTCTATCATATAATTGCATACTAGGAAGGCCCTAGATCCATTTTATGGGGGCAACCTCTTTGTTGCATTAGAAATTGAAGTTTTGTAATCGAAAACAAAGTCGTTGGCATTGGAGAAAAAAAAACATTATTGTTGCTACCTCAACTGATGTCTTGTATATTAAGCCCAATGAGGATGTCCTAAAATTTTCTTTTCAGTCCTTTAAGTTAGTCAATGCCACTTATGTTAAGGAACATTTGCTAATGGTTGAACCTTATTTTTTTGAGGAATAATCACATGTGTCTTAAGTTGACCATTGGCAAGAGTGCCCAAGCTAGAATAGAACTTCAGAAACAACTTCAGGGAATTGCCAAAGCTCTAATAGTCATCAATCAAATTGAAATAGAGGTTTAGGGTTCAAGCTTAATGAATATTAGCAAAAAAATTAAGTCCAAAAAATTGTGAGAAAAGAATGGCCTATTAGATGGGTTAGGATTTTGATAGGAACCTATAGTGTTTCCAACAATATAGGAAAGTTTGCATCCCAGAGGATGCATTAATATGAATTAGGGAAAAACTAGGTCTGGCAGTGTTATGATCATATTAAAATAAGCATTTAGGGTTTTCTTTATTAACGCAATTGATGAGCTAGGATTGTAAACAACAAATCATGAGATCAGTTTGTGCCTTTTAGAGTTTATTTCAAGCATTTAAACTGAAATAGAAATTCCTATACTATTTGGATCTTATTCAAAGTAATGCTAAGAAATAAACTTATATGCTTTTTCCCAAGAGCATTGTAGAATTTTTTGTATGGGCATTCTTTTATTAAGTATTATTAATAAAAATGACTAGGCACGATACATTTCATCTACTATGCCCCATTTTCATTTTTTTGTCAACTCTTATGCCTTTTGATACATATTTTTCCACCTACATTTTTTTCCATACTTTTAGTACTCGAATGAAAATGACATGAATATTCTGGCTGAAATTTCAAAAATAAATTTTGAGCAACTAATTTGCGTCGGCAAGGTTGAGTTTGAAAGGGATTCCAAGGAACGCTTTGTACACCAGATCTATTGAGGTTAATTGAGCAGAAAAAGAAACAAATTTTACCCTATGAGAAACCTATAGAAACAATAAATCTAGCAACAAATAAAGATTAGAAAGAGGTCAAGATTGGAATATCCATAAAGCAATCAGCTAAATTGAATTGATAAACCTTCTCCAAGAATATCAAGATGTATTTGCTTGGTTTTACCAAGACATACCCTAGCTAGACACTGATATTGTGGTCCACAAGCTTTTCCTAAAACTGAAATGTAAAGCCATACGACATAGATTAGGAGAATGAAATCATAGATGCTTCTAGAAAGTGAAAAAGCAATTTGATGCAAGATTTCTCGAAGGAGCTAAGTATCCTAAATGGGTAGCTAACATAGTGTCTTAGCCCCTAAAAAGGATGGCAAGGTGTACATGTGTGTAGACTATAGGGACTCATATCAAGCCAGTCCAAAGACAACTTCCCTTTACCTCACATCAACATGTTGGTAGACAACACCATTAAGAATTCCTTTTTTCCTCTAAAAACAAATTTTCAAGTATAATCAGATTAAAATGCACCTAAGCGCATGGAAAAAACCACTTTTGTGACCATGTCGGGAACTCTTTGCTATAAAGTTATGCCTTCCAGACTTAAAAATGCCAGGGTGACATATTACAGAGCAATGGTAATGTTGTTCCGTGACCTTATGCATAAAAAGATAGAGGTCTATGTGGACGATATGAAAGCTAAATCACTAAAAGAGATTTGAACATTTTGTTGATCCTTAGAAACACTTTAACTGGTTGCACAAATAGCACCTCAAGTTGAACCTACTGAATGCACCTTCAGTGTCACCTTCACTAAGTTATTAGCTTTATTGTGAGTAGAAGAGGAATAAAGGTCAACCCTAATAAAATCAAAGTTATTCAAAACTTGCCACCACCTTATACTTGAAAGGAGGTGAGAAGTTTTCTAAGGAGAATAAACTAACATAGCTAGATTCATATCCCAAGTAATAGATAAATACAGTATGATCTTCTGATTATTCTAGAAATAAAAACCTAGGGAATGGAACGATGAGTGCCAAAAAGCCTTTAAAAAGGTCAAACATTACCTGTCGAAGCAGCTAATACTTGTGCTATCAGTGCTCAATGAACCTTTAATACTGTATCTATCAATTTTTGACAAGTCTATGTGCTGTGCATTGGGCCACCATGACGAGTTAGGCAAGAAAAAACAAGCTATCTACTGCCTCAGCAAAAAATTTATAGAGTATGAAAACAACTACTCCACAGTAAAGAAACAATTTTGTGCTCTGGTTTGGACAGCTTAGAGTTTAGGGCAATATATGCTATACCACACTACATGGCTAATTGCCAAATTTGACCCCATTAAATAGTTATGAAATTAGGGCAATTATAATCTCACCTTACGAAAATTATTATCCCTTCACCTGTTAGATTAAATTTTGATTGTACCAATAACATAGTCGAATATAAGGCCTTTGTCATAGGGCTTCAAGCTGTCATCAAAAGGGTTAATAGAATACTATAAGTGTTTGGGGATTTAGCCTTAGTAAACTATTAGCTTCGAAAGAATAGGAAACTCGAGATTTAAGCTAGTCCAATATGGAAAGGTAATCTCTAAACTAAGACAGCAATTTGATGAAATCAGCTTCCAGCATTTACCTTGGAAGGAAAACCAAATGGCCGATACTTTGTCTACCTTGTCCTTTATGTTCAAAGTAAACCGTAAGTCAAAGGTTACACCCATCCAAATAAGCATTAATGAGCCTTAACACATTGCCAAAACATAGAGTAGTAAAAAAATGGATTATCGTGGTACCATAACATTTTTTGATATGTTAGGGACCAATAATACCTAAAAAATGCTACTGAAATTGACAAGAGAACCATCCAAAAAATGGCTACAAGTTTTTGTTCTAGATGGTGGGGTCTTATATAAGAAAGGCTGGGATTAGGTACTATTCTGGTATATGGATGCCTTTGAAGCCAAGAAAATCTTGGAAAAAGTTCATGCAGAAATTTATGGCATGCACACCTACAGGCACAAAATAATGAAACAAATCATGAGATAAGGCTACCATTAGTTAACACTCGAGAGCAATTGCATCAGCTATACCCAGAATGCCATAAGTGCCAAATCTATTTAAGCAAAATTCATGACTGAGCATCACCTCTGTATGTCATGATAGCCCCATGGCCTTTCTCTATATCGGGCATGGATATTTTTGAATCCATCACCCCTAAAGCTTCCAGTAGTCATTGTTTCATTTTGGTCGTCATCGATTATTTCACTGAATAGGTAGTAGCGGTTTCATATGTCTATGTCACTAAATTTGTCATGTGCAAATTTGTAAAATGAAACATTATCTGTAGATATGGGTTACCTAAACAAATCATCACAAATAATGCATGTAACTTGAACAATAAAATGATGCAAGTAGTGCATTCTTAGTTCAAAATCCAATATCATAACTCGATGCCGTATTGCCCAAAAATGAACAAGGTGATTGAAGCAGCCAATATGAATATTAAGAAAATAGTTGGGAAAATGGTTGAAACATATAAGGACTGGCACGAGAAGTTGCCTTTTACGCTACATGCCATTGCATAGCAGTTTAGACTTTTATAAATGCTACCCCATTTCCCAGTTTACAGCATAGAGGTCATTCTACTTATCAAAGTTGAGATCCTTTCACTTAAGGTATTAATAGAATTACAACTTGGAAAAGCCAAATGGGTCGAAGACCGATACAAACAATTTAATCTAATTAATGAGAAAAGGGTAAAAGCTATTTATCATAGGTAAATATACCAAAAGCGTATGATCAAAGCCCATAAAAAAAGTTCATTCTTGTTAGTTTTGAGAAGGTGACTTAAGGCTCAAAAAGATCCTTCTAATCCATAAATGTACTCAAGAAGAATGGTGACCTCAAATTGGAAAGGACCTTACATGGTAAAACAAGCCTTTTTTGGTGGAACTCTAATCCTAATTAAAATGGACGGTAGTAACTTGCCTAACCCTATCAATTTTGATTCGTCAAGAAATACTATAGCTGAGGAGGATTTTAGGATTAAAAACCTAAAAGAGTATCCTATAATCCTAGAAAAACCCTCAAATGAAAGTCTTAAAGATTGTCCAGGTAAATAAACCCATTTGAGTTGAAAACTAGGAAGGGCAGCGTAAGCAACCAAAGCTTACTTTTGCCCAAACCTAATCAAACTCAGACTACCTACCTAATCTATCCACCATACTATGATCGAAACACTAAATCATGACTTGATTTACCTATTCTACCTTAACCGAGCCTACTAAACCCCACTCTTCTCGAGCTTGGAAAGAAAAGGTAGTGTCTACCTAAGCTTAGGGCAACCACCACATCATGGTGCAATTCAACGGGTTTCCTCGAAGATTGGCCAATACCAAAACGATTAACCACTTCAGAAAGGTTTTCGAAAGTGCTCAAACGAATTCATGTCATTAGCATCAAGAGGCACCAATTGCCTATAATATCTATCCCTAACATCTTGTTGCTTTCTTAGAATTGTTCATGAATTGTACTCTTCTCTTTTTTAGAATAAAATACAATCACTTGTTTCTTTTTCAATTCCTTTTTTGTCACACCCATGTTTCATATTACATCATGTTTATCATTAAGTTAATAATACTTGATAAATATACAAAATTGATAATAGGATTTCTTAGCATTACTTTAATGTAAATAAAGATGTTACAGGAAAATCTTTTTAGGATTAAAGGCCAAAAATAAGCTGTGGAACCATAATTGGGCTTACCCATTAGACCTACTCATTCTAGAAACATGTTTAAAGATTTTCTCTTCAGCAAACCTTAGCCAAATAATAAAAGATAAAAAATCCATTTTTGACCCTGACATGAGCATTTAAAGACCTTGATCAATCCATCTAGACTATCTAAAACAAATTTCCAAATAAAGATAAAAAATAAGTTTGTCGAGCACATTACTAGACCTGGTTAAGGACAAAATCCTAATATGAGCCAAATAAACTCAAGAACCTTCCTTCACAAATCACGGACCACCTGTACCCTTTGAAAATGACTTTAACCATTTAAAGTCTCTAGACATCAAGAGCAAGATTGGTGAACCCTTAGAACATGAAGATGTTGATGAAACTTTTAGATAAAAGGGCATCCAAAATGCCACCATCAATTGCTAGGTTAGGCTTATAAATCATCATTTGCATCATTCAAGCATGCATTCGCATCTTCATACATCATTCATGAAACAGTTAACAAATTCCCATGTAAGACTCCTAACTTCAAAAGTCTCCAATTAGTAAAGAACCCTAGGTATAAATTCTTACCTCTAAAAAAATAGAAGGGCACCATATAAAAACTCTTGACCTCATAAGTTCATGAATCAGAAAGCTATCTAGGTAAAGTATCTAAATTCAGTTTGCCTCAATCCATAAAGAGCTGTATGCTTATCCTTTTAGTCCATAAATAACTAGACGCCTACCCTTTCAGTGCACAAAGGGCTAGACACTTATCTTCTTAGTTTACAAAGAGCTGAAGGCCTATCCCTTTAGTTTACAAAAAGCTAGATGCCTACCTCCATAGTACATAAAAAGTTGGATGCCTATCAAGTCTATCCACAAAGAGCTAGGGGCCTATCGAGTTAATCCATAAAAAGTTAGGCACCTCTTGATTTTGTCCATAAAAGTTAGATGCCTATCAAGTCTGTCCATAAAATGCTGAACGCTTGTGGAATTGGTTTATAAAGAACTAGACTCCTATTGTGTTTATGCATGAAGAGTTAGGCATCTATCGAGTCTAGCAAAGAGCCAAGCACCTATTAAGTTAGTCTACAAAGAGCTAGACACCTATCGAGTTTATCCTTAAAGAGCTAGGCACATGTCAAGTTAAAGTCCACATTAGCTGGTGCTTGTCTGGGGGTCAAGCCTTGAAAGACCCAAAAGCCTAATAGGAAGGTTAAAGCCTACAAAACTCATTTAGATTTACTTATTAGTCACAATTGCTGCGAATATATCATACCTACCATGATAAAATATTAATTAGGCTTCATTTTTTTGCAAGCACTTAAGAAGCATAGTTCAGCATTGCATAAATAATGTCTTTTATTTTTGCCATATTCCTAATACTTAACAATGGCCAAAGAGGGGCAGATGTAGAGACCTTTTTTTGTTTGAGCCAACACCTAAGGCATTAAAAGTCATTGTTTGGGGCACTATCAGAGTTATTTAAAGGAGCACAGATTAGTTCCCCTTCATTCTTGGTTAAAGTAAGATGTCTGAAGAGTCAAAGGTATGAAAAATCCATATTTTTGCATGCATGTATCTATACATAGCTTATATGTATTGATATAGGACCTTCAAGTCATCAAAATTCAAAAATCCACTATTAATATTAATAAAAAAAGCAATGTATCAATACATAAGTCAATGTTTGGATACATAAGCCAACTATATCGATATAGGCTCATGTCATAGCTAAAATCATAATTTTTGGCAAAAATATATCGATACACAAGTTATTGTATTTATATAACCTAGTATGTATAGATGCGAAATTCAAAGTATTGATATATTCTGAGTTTTTTGCCTAGATACAACATTCATTGTATTACTACAAACTTTAATTTCAACCTACTTCTAGAAATTTTTACCCCTTATTTCGTTAGATTAAAACTCAAATTTATCAATGATTTTGGTACTAAAAATCATCTAATATTAGACATATCTCGATCCACATCATATGAAATTTATTTTTGGGCCTCAAGCATTGGATTGACACATTCTAGAGAAGTACATTAAGGTTGGCAAAATGATATTTCATGTTAAAATCTAATTTAAAGAAGGCTAAAGTGAGATTATTAATTTGATCACTTCATGCATGGTTTTTTTTTTTTTTGTCTGCAAAAATTACGATTAACCAATCAAATATTGTAAACTCACCTCTTAGTACCATGACCCATCAAATGGGACATGATAAATGCCCCTTTTGCTAGTTCATTCTAAATGCTGAAATGTAGTCTTATATAATGTAACTTTCATACTCAATTAAAAAGGTATATTCACCACTATTACATCAATTTCCAAAACATTTTTCCCTTAACCAAAGCTTTATTCTTGTAGCTCCCCTTTACCTCTCCTAAAACCCTTCTAGAACCTTTCATTTCCTTCATTTCTTCTCTTTAAACTCCCCTTCATAGATACCATAACTAAAAGCTCCTTCTTTTCATTCTTTTCATGCTAATCCATAGCAAAGAAATGGAAGAAATGAAGCTATAAATTAAAGCTTCTTGGTATAACGTCCATCTCTTCACTATTTTATTTTCTGTTTATTTTCATTTCCATCATTTAGTAAGCCATATCCATGTGACCATGACCTTATTAGGACTTTTATGCATTATTATGGCCTTAGTTGTTGTAGTTCAAGGATTTCAATGACTTTCTTGATGGCTTGATGATGCTTGGATGACAAAAGATACCATATTTCATTTTGACACCAAAATCACTTATGTTTCTGCATTTTAGCCATGTTTTTATCATTTTTCCATGTTTAATAAAATCCCAACATGCTATGAGTATGACAATGCATTTTGATGTATTTTAACATGTTTGATTAAATTATGTTGCTATTTTGAATGCTCATTCATGTTTATTCCTTCTACTATGTTTAATTTATCACATATTTATTAAAATGCCTTTATGATTGCTTTAAAAAAATATGTTTTCAAAAATCCCCAAGTTAAATCCATGTAACTTCAATTAATGAAGACTAACATGGACTTAATGTTTTCAGTGCATTGATCCTTCAATCTTTGGAATAAATTAGGCTTAAATGCTTAGATTCATGGATAGGCAAAATCATTCTATTTTTAAGCCCAACAAAATCTAAAAAATGTTTCTAAGTGTTTGATTAAAGCTTTGTCTTAAGCCTTGTTTTGTGACTCAATGGCATGCATAATGGGCGGTTTATCGACCCACTTTTCAAAATTTGGATTGGTCCATTACTCCACTACCATAGAACCAAAATGCTAAACATTCAGATGTTTAAAGCTTTTGCACATGATTAGGAAGCCCCAAATCAAAAACCTTATATTTAATGTTGACAACACAGTGATCTTGATTTGAAAAATTATTTTTGGAACTTAAATGATTTTTTTATGAAATTTTCTAGTATTTTTTCCCTTAAAGGGCATAGAATTACCTTTCCAACAATATATAGGAGTTATGATTGTTCAAACCTTCACTGTTTGAAACCTTTGGAATCATCAACTCATATTTTGTTTGGGCCATTCTAGCTCATCAAATGATTTTATTAGGTTTTTTAAATATTTTTCTTGAACATTTCATGAAATTCCCTTTCGAGAAAGGTGTTGATTGTGATTTAACGATTCCAAATGAGTTTAGGGCGATTTTTCAAACTTCACTGCACCTTTTCCCTACATATGCTGTCAGTGCCAAACCAAACCTGATTTCAAAAATTAATTTCACCTATAAAGTGATTTTCTAAGATTTTTGGTATATTTTTATATTTATCCTTATTGAGTTACCTTTCCAACAGTGTCTCATTTTTCACTAGAGACCTTTGAATTAATTTGAAATAAATTCAAGAAAGTGAACGCTATGATGTTATCCCTTGTTTTTGAACTTAAGAAAAATTAGTGAATTTTCCTGAATCATCTCTCCAAAACATTTAGATGCTTTGGAATGAACTCGAATTCCTCATCAATCATGTGTCACAACATGTGTCCCACTAGGCTCAAATTAATGGCCAAATACTTTCCAAAATTAATTTTTTCTTATTTAAATTATTGGTTTTAATTTAAAATCTATATTTTCACCAGAAAATCCTAAAAATTCTAATTTCCAAAAATTACTCAAAAGTTTTCCTTAATGGAATACTCTAACCCTGCTTTTTCCAAGGGGATACTCCAACCTTGCTTTTCCAAGGAAATGCTCCAGCCCAGCTTTTTCGAGGGAATACTTTAACCTTGTTTTTCAAAACTTTCCTAAAAAATCTAAAATTTTCTTTCTCTCGGACCACCCAGATGTTCTTGCCAACACTTCTATTTGCATGCCTTTTGCGATCCATGAGTCCAAACACAAATTCAAGATTGCCATTTTGTTTATTTCCCAATAACCTGGGATAATTACGAGATATATCCTAACCATCCCTCCACTTTTGGTTTTGCGTGTTTTATTTTACGTGTTATTTATTATTTTTCTCTTCGCCTTACTAACACATTTTTTCTTGATAATAATTTTGCATCCATGTTTTTAAAAATCAAATTTCATAAACTTTGAAGGAATATTCTATGTCAGTATCCCTCTGGTGCTCAACGTAAAATATCTTTTCTTTAAATTAATTTGGAAACTATTTTATCAAAACCTCTATGTTTCTCATTTTTTCTAGGCTGTGTAAAGAGATATAATCTTATAATAAAAGCCTAGGTTTAGTATTTCTAAAGTTGCGTCATAAGCAACAGATTATGTATGAATAAGGATTATATAAAATTGCAAAAAACTAAAATTGAGACAATTTAGGGTATCATGCAGGTGCCAATCCTTTCTCATGTGTAACCAATTCCTGGACCTTTTTTAATGAACTCAGGTATGTGTAGGCCATAAAATTAGTATTTTGAGTTTCATAACTAAAAAATACTAGTTTTAATAGGTGTCCGGTCATGCCTAGCCTAAAGTGATCGATGGTGACTCCAAGTTTTATGCCATTTCATGATGGCCATCTAAGACTTATTAGATGAGTGATTTGTCTGACGGTCTACCCCACTCCAATCATGTGGCCTTATCATGCTCCAATTCAAATTCCTCATCAAAGGATACACCCTTTTTAAGTCGGGCGCGTCTATCTGAGAGATCAAACAATAGGCACATGGTAACATCAAGAACAATTCTCGGACAGAATAAAGTTATTGTAAAAGCAAAAATAAGGATGGTAGAAGGTGGCGGCAACAATAAGATAAGTTAGGAAAATATTTTGTAACTCTTAGAAATATTTTTTCTCTTGCAATTAGGTCTAAAGAAAAGCTATTAAATTTTCTACCCTAATAAGTCTTTATATACTAGCTTAATCCTAGCCCCAGCTAGACTTATGAAGAAAGTGAGGATATGAATGGTAGAAGGTGGTGGCAATAATAAGATAGGCTAGGAAAATATTTTTGTAACCCTTAGAAATATTTTTTCTCTTTCAATTAGGCCAAAAGAAAACTGTCACCATGTGCTCGGCCTTTAAAACTTCAAATGATCCGAAGGGCATAGCGCGCTTGACTTAAAAATAAACAATGGTTGGTTGTGGTTGAGCCTTTAAGCTATACCTTGATTGGGATTTGAATTAAGCATGATGATATGAAGGGGATAGGGACCGTCAGATGAGTCGCTCATCCAACTTGACCTGGATGGCCACCATGAAGTGGCCATAAACTTGGAGTCACCATCGATCATTTTAGGCTAGGCAAGATTAGACGCCTATTGAAAATAATATTACGAGTTATGAAACTCAAAACACTGATTTCAAGATCTATGAAGTCCAGAGATTCATTGGTTGGGCTCCGGAGTTGGTTACATGCAGAGAAGGACTAGCATCCCCACGATGCCCAAAATTGGTATCTACTAACTATATCTTACTTTGGTCTCGATGAAAGCAGTTACATTTGGTCTCTATTTAAATATAATCCTCTTTAATGCATGAAGTTTTGGAAAATGTAAATCTAGGGGTTTTTTTTTATTAAGGAAAATTAGATCATCTATGTACCTCGGAGGTGTGAGGAATATAGGGATTTTTTTATGAAAACGATGTCCGAATTGAATTTAAAAAAAATTGGATGTTTCGTATTAGGCACTAGAGAGATACCAACACAAAATATCACCTCATAAATTTCATAAGAAAATAAATTTTAAATATGCATGCACGATAACATGACAAAAAGAAACAAGTTAGTGAGGAAAAAAAAGAAATATAATAATATCATAAACAAGAAATCACAAACAAAAGAACATAAAAAAGGGTGATCAAAATGTATCTCATAATTGTCTTTGATTATTGAAGAATAACCCGAATGATAATTTTAGAGACTGGTCTAGACTCGATGGTAATTTGAAAAACAAAGAGAATTTTTATCAAAATAGTTTGAGGTATTAAGAAGAGAGAGAAATTTAAATTTTAAGGTAAAAGCAGGGTTGGAGTACCCTCTTAGAGATTGGGGTTGGAGTGTCCTCTTAAATAGAGTTATGAAAAAAGAAAAAAATTGTTATTATTATTTTTAAAATGGGGTTGGAGTATCCCCTCAGAGTAGTAAGGTTGGAGTATCCCCAAAGTTAGGAGAACATTTAAAAACAAGGAGAAAATTTAAACCTTGATTAAAAAATAGGGTTAGAGTATCCCCTTCAAGTAGTGGAGTTGGAGTATCTCCACCAACAAAAATTTTAATATGAAATCCTATTTTTTGTATCTTAATCTTGATCCGAGTCAAAGAGGTTTGATGTTGTGAGGAAGACTAAAAGGGTGCATTTCGTGACATCTGAACGTCTCGATAAAAAGGAGATTCAAAAATTAGGTTGAAAACAGGGGACAACATCATATTATCTTCGTTTTTGGATATTTTTGGGTGCATCTGAAGACTTCATAGGGTAAATGGGGTACCGATGGAAAGTTAACTCGACAAGGTTTAATAAAAAAAATTCTAAAAATTTTAAAAAATCACTTGCTAGGCAGAATTAATTTTCAAAGCTAGGTTCATCTTAGCACTGGCAGTATGTATAATTACAAGGGCATGATGGATTTCAAAAAATCATTCCATGCTTATCCGGGATCATTAGATTGTGGATAATACCTTTCCGGAAATGAAATTTTGTGAACATTTTGGGAAAAATATCTAAAAATTTTCTAAAAATCATCTGATGGGCCAGAATGGCCCAAATAGAATGTTGCATGTTGGTTCCAGGGTTTTAGATAGCAAAGGTTTGAAAAATCATAACTCCCTCATTCAAGATGATCTAAAGGCAAATAAGACACCGTTAGAAAGGTAATTTGATGCCCTCTAAGGAAAAAATATTATAAAAATTAAAGGTAATATTTTGTGGCTCAAAAATAATTTTTTAAGTTTAGATTATGGTGCTACTAGAGCAAAAATAGGGGGATTACTCGATATTTTGGATTTTTGAAGATAGACTCTGG
>JBBYHK010495258.1:0-15302 GCA_038382065.1 Adansonia grandidieri | reverse complement strand
AAGTTAAATTAATATTCGACCTTGTACTTATGTTTAAATTGAAAAAGATCCTTAAAAGTACTAAGGCAATCCATTGAAATGTGTTTGAGTCAACAAAAATGATTTTACAAATGAATTTTGAAGACCAATATCAATACCAAGAACATGTGTATCGATACTATGCATAAAACCCTCAAATGTATCGATACAATGAACATGAATATCAATACATATTGCTGAGTATCGATACTGACCCTATGCGTATCGATATAGAGCTTGGCAGTAGCCTACGCTTGGCTGAAACCCTTATATGTATCGATACAAAGGTATATGTATCGATACAAATTGCTTAGTATCGATACTCAGATTACAGTATCGATATAAGAAGTTATAATGGCTACTTTTTTAAGCTATGTATCGATACCATTGGTACTATATCGATACAGAAGCATAGGAACAATGGGAAATAACACTTGTAAAGGCTCTAACGGCTATATTTCTTTACCAAATATTCCTAATGGATAGAATCATAATCAAGGCTATAAATAAGTCACTCCAACACTTTCAACAGAGAGAAGAACCAAGAGATTGTGCTTAGAGTCAAATCCTTAAGCTTTTATTAACTAGTTCATCTTTGTATAGGATTAATTCTCCCTATTTTTGTATTCTTTATTTTGTATCTTTAGATACACATTTTCCTTGAGCTAAAATTCTTGTAAACACCTAACTTTAGAGGTTTTACTTGTTTACACCAATATCCTTGTAAAAAGGGAAGGTTACTACTTAGCCATTGAAAAGTAGAGAGAGGGTTCTATCTTAGCCATAAAAGATAGGGGGTAAAGGTTTCTATCTTAGCCTTGAAAGATAGGGAGTGTAAAGGTTATACCTTGTCCTTGAAAGGTAAATAATTCAAGTTAGTGAATTATGGAAATCCAAGGCAAGTGAGGCCGAGGTAGAGGATGTAGGCAATTGAGGCTGAACCTCTATAAATCATTGAGTTTACCTCTTTTCTCCCTTTTCCTTGATTGTTTATTTCATTTAATTAATTGCACTCCAAAAGTTTATTGTTTGGATTTCTCAAGTTTGTCTATCAAAATTTTAATTTACCAAAATTGTGAGAGATTAATTCACCCCTTCTTGATTTCATTGACCACTAAAAGTCTAACAACATCTACCACTATGAGTTAAGTGGTAACCTCTTAAAAGGTCAACATTTGTAGCTTGCTGATTAGATTCTTCAATTATTAAGGTTTTGTTTTCATATTTCCAAAAAACCATTTTATTGTTTTTATAAGGGAAAGGGATGGAAGTTGAATGGTCATCCTTGGCATAAGTTGAACAAGGGTAGCCTTGACTCTAGGTCGGCTGTCGAACAAGATCAGTGGCCTTCCAATCCCATAAGGAGGATTACCTCTTCTTTTTCCATAGTTTTGGTAGATGGTGTTCCATTTGTAGACTCGGCATGGGGTTCACTTTTCATCATAAAATTTGAAGCTACCTTTATTTATCATCCTTTGAACCATGGCGCAAAACTTTTTGCATGTTTGAGGAGTGTAGCTGTAAACAATATGGAAATCATAGAAGTCATCCATTCTTTCCTCTATCTTTTCCACTGCATTAACCAATTTAGCTTGCATTAAGATTTGCCAAACCAAATTCATTATCATTCTAACATCCTCTATGTTTTCTACATATCATAGTTCTCTTTAATAACCATTCTACTTAGATCTAACTCAACTTGAGCTTAAGACGAACTAGCTTTAGCACTAGATTTCTATTATTGACTTACCTTTATTTTTTCTTTCCCCTTGCCTTTGCCAATATTTTTTTTGTCTCATTCATTTTTCATAGTCTCATCAATCATTCCACAGAGTAGGATTACGTCTGCAAAACTCTTTAGGAAGCTTTTCGCTACTTTATTGTAATAAAAAGCTTACAATATGTCAATGAATCTGATAGTCATCTCTTTTTCTATCAATAAAGGATGAATCTGGGTAGCTTCTTCCATCCATCTTCAAGCATATTAACCTGAAACTTTCATCAACTCTCTTTTCCATGCTCATAAGAGACATATAACTTAAGATCCGGTCATCTATAGGCTTTTTCTCATCTGTGGAATTAAAAGATGGATCGATGCATCCGTCTTACTCCTTCTAGAACTTAATCTCAGATCATTCGATCATCCCTTAAACCATTTCTAGAAATGATTGGTTGTGTTGCAAGTTGTGCCCATGATCGCAATGGCAACAAGATGCCCAATGATTTCCTTGCTTTGATCTCTGATGTTTAAAACTATTTCGGCCCTCATAAAAGCTTGCTAAATTTTACTCATCGATGTTTTGACTTCTTTAATGTTTTTTTTGACTCAACAACTTTTTTCATCGATTATCACATTCACTCTGGATTTGGCATGGTTAAGTAGTAAATTGGCTCCAACAATTGGTCTACGACCTTCAACCCTGATTACTCCTATTTCTAGCAGACCATGTACCTTTCTCTTTAATGGGGTGTAATTCTCAATAGAATGGCCTTGTGCTCCAATGTGGTACTCACAATAGGGATTCTTATCATACCATCTGTGTACGATAGTGATCCTGGGTTTTTGAATACTGAGGCCACTAGTTGAACTAACAATAAATGAGAATAGATTTTTTTTTATAGAAGTAGGGGAATGGTTCAAAGTGCTTCCTTTTTCAAGGTGCTTGTTAATTGTTTGAAATTCTTACACTGTTCATGTTACGAGGTTTTATACTCTGGGTCTCATTTTGAATAGGATTTGGTGCAAAGATCATTGTTGACCAAACCCAGTGGCATGAACTAGTTGTGGCACAGGTGAATAAGGGTTAAGACTTGGATTGAACATGTTCAAGAGGTACATAGCCTATGCTGTATGCAGATTTGGATTACACCTTGCATGACTTTCACTATCAGTATTTACCTTATTCTCTTTACCTTTATTTACTGACTTTTTGACTGACTTGGATGATTCTTCAATGGATATCCTACCACTTTTGATAGTGTTATCAATCATTTCACCCAATATAACCATATCGACAAAAATTTTTAGTGGCGTTTCCTACTATCTTTTTGTAGTAGAGAGCTCACAAGGTGTTGACAAACATGACCGTCATTTTTTTCAGTCAAAGAAGGATAAACTTGAGCTACCTTCTCTCTCCACCTTTGAGCATATTGCCTAAATCTTTTAGAGGATTTCTTTTCCATGCTTATATAAGGAATGTGATCTAGAGTCCAATCCATCACGTGCTTATATTGTTTAAGGAAGGTGTGTGCCAAATTTACCCATGTCTAAATTCTTATGGGATCAAAGCCCTATATACCATCGAATAGCAGCCCCGATCAGACTATCCTAAAAGCAATGAATCAGTAATTTCTCATTTTCCTCGTACTCGACCATTTTACAGTAATACATGTGAAGGTAGACAGTGAGGTCCCATTGTATTTTTCAAAATCAAGCACTTTGAACTTAGATGGATAACGAGACTCAAAGCCAGCTCAAATGATTTTGCATCCATGATCCCAAATTTGTCACTTCTTTCAATAGCTCAAAGTCACTTCTCTAGTGACTGATATTTTTTAAAGTCTTTATCACTTTCTGATAACCTCTTTGCTTTTTCTTACTTTATTTGTTTATCGAGGTCTGGGACTATAGGTTTATCGGTGAAAAGCTCACACCATGAAATCCTTGAACCAGATAGGATATTATTATAAGGTTGACGTAAATGATTGGTAGAGTTGTTGGGATATTTGTTGCTGGAGGATGTTGTCCATGCAATGCCCCTTCTTGAGCCTTAGTGGCTTTAGTTCCACTATTCCAATTGCTTTCAAGATTGGCTTGTTCTCTTCCTACATCGGTTATGCTTGTTTACCTTTTTTCCTTCAAAATAACAGATAATAATTTAGTTAAGTTGGCAATCTAAGCTTGGAGTTCTTTATTCTTATGGAGTGATTACTCTTGAAACTCCCTATACATGAGTCTAAGTTTCTCCATACAGACTTTGTGATGGTTTTCCGTTGCTTTTTGATGATTATGAGTGTTATACTGAAGATGAACTATAGGTTTCATGTTTTAGAGCACTTTCACTTTAAATTATTACAAGATTAGGCTTTTATAATATGTTGTGAATATGTTTGATGCAATGAAAATAAGCATGCGATCAGGAAGACAACAGAATATCTTGATTACTTATGATTACATTAGGAAACGCCTAACACAGTTACATTGCTTGATTACATGCTCTAAAAAATATAACAATTTTTGTTCATGGGCTCCAATAGGTAAAATATTATGTGTGAAGGATCATGCCACATCCATCATGTGTTCAACTTCCAACGAGGCTGCCTAAATTTGCTCAATGAGATGGCAATAGTGATCTTAATGGTCATACCTGATCAATCATCTATAGGCACTCTTAATCTCACTGTTCGAAGGCTCTTGCTAGTTCATTGATTTAGTCTTGGCGAGCTTGTAGGGAATGCTCTAAATCTTGGATTTTAAGTGTCAAAGTCGTATTCTCATCTTCTCCTTATTAGCCCAAACCTTTTCTTTACATCAATTTTGTTTTTTCTCAAGGGTATTAATTTCTTTTTCCCACTCAGCTGATGACTTTCCTAGGCATTAAAACTTGCCTATTTTGTTAAGTGCCAAATAATTTTTCCTCAAACTCTCGAGATCTTCCTTGAGATAGTTCTTTTCTTTGACAGGTCGATTTACCTCACCATCTCAAAGGTAGAGGTCCATTTCTAATTGACTCATCTCTTCCTTTAAGCAAGCGATCTCTTTGGTGAACGTCACCTTTTCTTGTTCAAAATTTTGCTTGAGCAATTCGATCTTGGAGGGAAATTCATCAACAGGTATTTGTGATGTCCTAAAATCAAACAAGGGCAAGGTGTCATTAATGCAACAGATCTTTCATTCATCATTGTAGACACATCGCCCGACAAAAATCTATTTTTGAGGAGGTCAAGAATGCCTATGGATCATATTAAATAAATGCAAGGATGTGGCATAAAAGGATGTACTTTCAGGTGTTTTGGACAAAAGACAGGGGAAAATTTATAATTTTGCCTAAATGTATCGATGCATGGTTCTCATGTGTCGATACAATGTTTCAATGATCTAAAAATTTGAAATGTTCCCATTGGTATCAATACAATGTGTAAATGTATCGATACATGAATTTGTGTATCAATACATAACTCATGTATCGATACTAGGCTATGTCATGTATCGATACTAGGCCATGTCAGAACCAAAACTTGCATCCGTAAAGTAGATGTATTGATACACATCAACATGTATCAATACAATGTTTCATTGTATCGATACAATAATCATTGTATCGATACATTCTGGGTCTTTTGGACCAAATGTATTGATACATTCTTCATTGTATCCATGATTGAGGCATTTTTAACTTATCCACTATTGATCCAAAGCTCGATATTAACTCGTTTTTGCATCAAAAAAGATCAAAACCCATATCAGATTACGAATTTGGACTTGTGAATTAATCAAAACAATTTTTTGAAGTCTAAATTAGATCATAAAGGGTTAATATCATATGATCACCCTACTTCTCCATTGTTTGTTGACAAAAATCACCATTAGCCACCATACTTGCTAGTATCTGATTTTAGTAATCAAACCGACCACCCTATGTCCATCACATTGGTAGAAATTGTTGTCACAATTTTGTCCCCTTGAGAAATGACTAGAACACCTCCAATTTAGCTTCAAAGTGCTGGTATAAATAGGCCACTAATATCTTAGCAAAAAAAATTTTTTCCAACTTGTTTCAGCTCTCCTAACTCATTTACACATTATGGCTTTTGGTTGTTGTAGCTTAGGATTTGGATGTCTTGATGGCCCTTTTGATGTGCAAAGTGTCTTATTTCATTCTCGTTGTTTTTTACAGCTCTTGTTCTTGCATTTTATGCCATATCCATGCATCATGTTATGTTCAATCCATCCACAAATCCTCAACCTAGCATGTTTCAAGCATATTTATACATTAACTTGCATTTTATCATGAGTCATTGTCATTTTTGGCATGCTTTACTTCATGAGATGTGTGCATAACACTTTTTTTGTCAAGACCATTGGTAAAGTTAGCATCCCTATTCATGTTATGTGCCATCCCCTTATATGTTCATTGTCTTCTCTTTATCTAAGTGCATGTTTGATGGCTGTAAAAAACTGAATTTCAAAACCTCCCTAAGCCAAACATGTTAACCTCAACCAATGAAGATTACCATGAAGTTAGTATTTTCCTTAAAGTTAGCAATAAAAATATTAGGAAAAATTAAGTTTTCCAAATTTGGAATCCAGATTAAATGAGCTTAAAACTTTTATTTTTTTGATGAAAATGGCCCTGCACTTGTTCCCAACATGTTTATGCCTTGTTTTTGAGTTGAAACCTTGAGTGGTGTGATAAATGGGTTGTTTCATCATCCCAAACTATTCTGAGGCTGTGCAAATGAGTTCGTGACACTCATGCCACTCTTTACTTTCAGTCATGGATGTTCGAATGTCAATGACCTGAGTTTGGACCCAAAAACACAAAGAAAAATAAAAAAGTATCCCTTGCTTTGCTTTGTCCCCTACTAGTGGCATAACTATTGCGAATTGAAAAATTAGTTTAAAATCCTAAATGATTTTTCATGAATTTTTTGATATTTTTTCCCATAGTGTGTCCAATTATCTTTAAAACGATGTCCTATTAACCCTTGGATCATTCCAGATGAGAGAGTTATGATTTTTCAATTCTAAACTATCCAAAACCCCCAGAATGAGCAACATGTATTCTAATTAGGCCATTCAGACCCACTAAATGATTTTTCCAAATCCTTCAAACATTTTTCCTAAAAAATTCATGAAATTCTCTTTTCAGAAATGTATCATTTTCAATTTTTCAATACCAAAAGAGTCCAAGGTGATTTTTCAAATTTTGATACATCTTGTCCTTTATATGCTTTACCAGGTGTATAATTAATCCAAACTTGAAAATTATTCCCCCTGAAAGTGATTTTTTAGGATATTGAGAATATTTTTAGATTAAGCCTCATCAAGTTACCTTTCTAACGGTATCTTGTTCACCCTCTAAAACCTTCAAACCAATTTAGAATAAATTTAGAAAATGGGATAGCGCGATGCTGTCCCTTATTTTCAGTTATAGTCAAAATTGAGTTATTTTCCCAAGCTTCATCTCGAGACATTCAAATATCGCCATATCACCTTGATCAACCTCGAGAACATGCTTTGACCTCTCATAGGCTCGCATCAAGGCACGAATTTTTTTCTTTACCATCCTCATTCACCATAATTTTTTTTTTATTAAAAGCATCAAAATGCTCATTCATTTTCTAAATCACAAAGTTTTGTCAACTTAAGTTTTCCAACTCGACTTCTTTAAAGAGTGTCAGACATGTCACTTTCGGGGATACTTTAACCCTGACCTTCGGAGGGGATACTCCAACCCCACTTTTTCAAAATTGTTAAGATTTAAAAATCTTCCTTTGCCAAAATTATTCATCATCCTCGGGATACTCTAACCCATCTTTCCTAGGGGATACTCTAACCCTATCTTTCAACTACAATTAAATTTTTTTTCTTGGATTTCCATGACTGTGTCAAGAATCAAGCTCATTTTTATTTAAAAAAACCTCGTTCAATCAAGGAACCCAGATCCATCTCGAAAATTATCGATTTGGTTATTCCCAGATAATCGATGCTAATTGTGAGATAAATTCTAATAGTCCATCCATTTTTTTATCACTAAATTGAATGGTTCGTGTTATGTTACTTAATTTGTTGCCTTACTAACGTGATTTCTTTGTGATGATTATTTACATTCATATTTTCAATCATTTTAGGTAAAAATAAGGGTGATGTTCTATATGGGTATCTCTCTAGTGTCCAAAATGGAATATTTCATTTTCAAAGTAAAATCCATAGGTCATTTTTATTAAAAATTTCTATATTCCCAATCTATCTGAGGCGTATATAAGATTAAATCTTTTCATCAAAACCTGGATTTGTATTTCTATAAAATTCATGCATTAAAAGAGGGTTATATCAACATAGTGAAAGTTAAGATAGAAAGAATCAAAACTGCGATAAGACATAACTAGTAAGGTAATGATTTGCATTGCAAAGAGGTTCATGCCTTATCGTGTGTAACCAACTGCCAAACTCAAATGGTGAATCTTTGTACCATGTAAACCATGGGATCGATGTTTTGAGTTTCGTAACTCAAGACATAGGTTTCAATATGCATCCGATCATATCTAGCCTAAAATATTCGATGGCAACTCCAAGCATTGGCCACTTTGTGATGGTCATCCGAGACCAATAAGATAAGCGATTCGTCTTATGGTCCCCCTTACTGTCTAATGAGTCAAGAATCCACACTTTCTCATTCTCATCACATTCTGAAGGAAAAGTCTCGGTCAAAAAGACGTTTCATAGTCAGAAAAATATTTTAAGTCTTATACACCCATAGATCCACGAGGGTCCACCTTAGGGTACATTACGACAATCATATCTCATACTACTCCCTCTCTAATATCTCTTTATGTGGTGAGTTTGTTTCCATGCATGAAAGGCTAGCTGAACTTTTGACTTGTAATTAGGCTCACCGTCGTTGAAATCCTTTAATTCTAGGTCTTGGATGAAGCGGATGAATTTTTGGACTAGAATTACCAAAGGGCTAGAATGGGTGCATAGCAAGTGCTTCCCCATAATCCAATAAGTGACACACAACTATAGTCTCTGCACCGGTATATGATTGTTTATGGTGAAACCAAAAGGCATTCCATGTCATATCTTTTTCTTTGAGGATTCAAAATATTTGGACCCATTATTTTTTGGGCATATCCTGAGGCCATTCCTTCTCGAGGACCTTGGAGATAAGGCTAAAATTTAGGTGAAAAGTTGCATGACATTCTACTTTCTTCAAGATAGAAGTGATTGATAAGCTAAATGTGAAGGAGTAGTGCAAATTTGATGAAGTTGCATGTACGCATTTTCTTGCAATAACTGAGAGCTTGAATAATTTTGGCAATAATAATCTATGCAGGACTGATGTTGCAACATAATCGAAAAAAGAGATATGCTACTGTAGCTCTAACATTACCTAATGTTTTCAGAAATATGACCAAACCATATATCACTAAAGCATAGTATCTTAAATCTTTCAAAGGTTAAAAGTATTCACCATTGCTTCCTTCAACTAGCCATTAAATGCACTCATTATTCCCCTTCAGCTTGATATGACTCTCAATCCAAGTCTCTGGTTCATTGAGAATCTAGGCTAATCTTTTTTTGAAAATTGGAAGGTTCAAAGCCTTGCAGTACATTCTATTGGCCTTGGCTCACTCAATATTAAGTAATATAGTGTATTCATCAACTGTGGGGACCAAATCTTTATAATTGAAAGTGGAACATCAATATGCTGGTTTCCAAAACTAAGATTGCTACTTACAATAGGCCAACATTCAAATGGACTTGGAGCAAAAAAGCAATGTCTCCGTATCTTTTTGTGAATAATTCTTTCTCAATATTTCCTAACTGGTCCATACATACTTTAAATCTTGCCAATCATTCTAACGGTACCCTATCTTGACACTTTCATGCACTGTTAAGACAAACCCTGGTTTAAGGATAACCTTATCTTCACGTTGCCAAAGCTTTGACCATGCTCGAACTTCTCCAAAAGGCTTCAAATTTGAAGTGGATCGTTTCTCCATGATGGACACCTGTTGATAAACACTAAACCATTGGCCAATTACCCCTTAATGACGATAATTACGATGAAATGATGCATGCATGAAAAAGAAAAGCAAAAAGGAAAATGAGTTAGTAACCATACAAAAAAATAAGCACAAGAATAAAGGAATGAAAGAATAATAATAAAAGTGCATCATAAAATTTGCCCTAAAAATAAACGGTACGATGCCTAACGACAAACATGATGGTCATGAATGTTGAGACATCGAACGGATAGCATAATGACATGTTCGCATTAAAAATTTCTTTTTAACAAGGTAATAAGATACCTCACAAGGACTACGACTGACCATTTAAATAGTGATGCTCATTCATCACCATCCACAGTGAGTAAACGTTAAGCCTTTGTTCAAAAAACATGATGGTTTATTTTGATCAAATATAACTATTTTAAGATGGCATGGTAGGTGATGGCATTCATTTGTCATCACCCACTTATTAAAGAGGGCTTGCCATTAAATGTAATGGCATATCCTAAAAAAATGATCATAAAAATAAAAATGACAAACATATGCGACAATATTCACCCATCATCACCCACCTAACCATGATATATAAGAGTAAAGGTAAGAAGTGTTTCCCCAAGTAATCCTACTCTCTAGGTTATTCTAGTAGTGATCTGATATGGTTTGCCATGGTTTAGCTTATAGGATTCACTATATGGGTTTAAGTTGATGCCTAATTTGGTATTCGAATCACTCCTCCATCTGGTAAAGACAGCCGAGACACCCGATCCTAGGCCTATCATAGGTTTGGTGAAACGGGTTCAATTCGAGGATGTATTTCCCTATGCAAATACAGAAGGGTACTCACAATAGACATGGGTAATTTACACCCTAGAAAGTCTTGCCATGCCTATGTAGAGGGTTACTTATAAAGGCAGATGGCTCACTTCATCTTAATAATTAAGATACTAATTGCACCATGGTGTTTGGTGGGAATCTAGTGCAAACGTAAGTGCGTAGTGTGGGTCAAGGAAACAATCAAACCTTTTTGTTTTACTCCATACCATACTTATTCAAGTTAATATTCATTCAGGAATGAATAATCCCTAACTATCACTGGACAAAAACATGAAAGATAGAGATTAATAGATAAAAATAAAAAAGAATTATATCTAAATAATTATGGAGACCGAAAAACCAAGAACCAAGTGAGAAATAGCTAGCCATAGGGCTAACTCTTTAAGTCCCTAGTGGAATTGCCAAGCTGTCACCACGTGCCATGCCTCTAAACTTCAGATGATCCAAAGGGTTTAGCGCACTTAACTTAAAAATCTATAATGGTTGGTGGTGGTTGAGCCTTTGAACTATCCCATGATTGGGATTTGGATTAGACATAGTAATATGAAAGAAGAAAGACTGTAGGCCGAATTACTCATACAACTAGTCTCGAATGGCCATCATAAAGTGGCCATAAACTTGGAGTTGTCACTAATCATTTTAGGCTAAGCAAGATCAGATGTCTATTGAAAACAATATTTCTAGTTACAAAACTCAAACACCAATTTCAAGGTATACAAAGTCTTGAGATTCATTGGTTAAGTTCAGGAGTTGGTTACGCATGGGAAAAACTTAGCACTTGTATGACGCCCGAAATCGATACCTACTAACTATGTCTCACTTCAGTTTTAGTTAAATCAGTTCCATTTAGTCATTACTTAGATATAATTCCCTTTAATGCATGAAGCTTTGTAAATTGTAAATCCAGGTTTTGAAAGAAAATTTATATCACCTATACTCGGTGGAGGTATAAGAAATTTTAGAGAAAAGAATTTTTGGATTGGATTTTAAAAATTTGGATACTTCATGTCAAATAATAGAGAGATAATGACATGAAATATTGCTTTGCAATTTTCAAAGCAGTTTTGAAACATGAATGCACAATGGTCCTTGCAAAGAGAAAAGTGTTAGTAAGACAAAAAAATGTAATAAATTACGTGAAAGTAAGCACACATAAAAACATGAAAAGGAGGAAATAGCAAAATGTATCTTGTAATTGTCTTTGATTATTGAAGAATAACTAATATAACAACTTTAAGATGTGTTTGGATTTAAAGGTAATTTGAGGGACAAAAAAGGTTCGATTGGGAGACTTAGTATATCCAATAAAGAATTTAGATTTCAGATGAAATTTAAAAAAAAAAAGGAATTGGAGTATCCTCTGGGAAGATGAGGCTAGAGTATCCCCTATGGTAGAAATTTTAAGTGTACTTAAAAGGAGTTTTGATTAGGGGGGAAATTTAAATTTTAAATGAAAACAAGGAGGAAATTTAAATTTTAAATGAAAATAAGGTTGGAGTATCCCCTCAAAAAATAGGGTTGGAGTATCCCCAAAGATAAAAATTATTACTATTTTAAGAAATCAATTAAGAATCTTGGATATGGATTTGAAAAGAGCATTTAAGTTTTGAGTTAAAAATGTGGTTAGAGTATCCCCTCAGAGCATGGTGTTGGAACATCTCCATTAGTGAAAATTTTAATATGCAGGAAAGAGATTTAGTATAATTTTTTTTTTTTATTTTAGCCTTGATCTAAGTCTAAAAGGCTTATGTTGCAAGGGAAACAATCGGATGCATTATGAGATGCTCGAGCATCTCTGTAAGGGTGTTTCAAGGATTAGGTTAAAAATAAGGGATATTATCGCATTGTACCCTTTCTTGAATTTATTTTAGGTGTATCTGAAGGCTCTATGGGGTAAATGAGATACTATTAGAAAGTTAACTTGATAAGGTTTAGCATAAAAATATTCTAGAAATCCTAAAAGATTACTTTCCAGGTGGAATTTATTCTTGAAGATAGGTCTATCTTGACGCTGGCAATATGTCCAAGGAAGGGGCATCATAGACTTTGGAAAAAATCATTTCGGAGTCATTAAAAATTATTAAATCATAAACAATACCTTTCCAGAAGGGGAATTTTGCAAGCTTTTTAGGAAAATATTTAAGAAGTTCTAAGAAATTGTTTGTAGGGCCAACACGACCCAAATAGAAAACTGTTTGCTGATTCTGAGGGGTTTCAAATAGTAAAAGTTTGAAAATTCATAATTCTTTCATTTAGAATGATCTAATGACAAACAAGACATTGTTGGAAAGACATTTTGAGGTGAAAATATCAAAAATTCTAAAAGAGTCATTTATGACTTGAAAATAATTTTTTAAACTTGGATTATAATGCTGCCAAAGCAAATAGAGAACTTATTATGTATTTCAAGTTTTTTCCAAACTCGAGTCTAGACATTCGAACGTCGATGATAAAAAGGGCAAGTAGCATGGGCTTCATGAATTCACTACACAATCCCAGAGTAGTTCGGGACAATGAAACAACCCATTAACCATGTCACTAAAGAGGGTATTGGACTTAAGATCAAGGCCTAATACTTTAGCAAAAGAAAGTATCCTTTTATTCCATGAATCCAACCCTAGAAGGTTTGGAAGACTAATTTTAAGAAAACATTAGATCCATGCTATTCTACATCTATTGGAGGTAACATGAACTTAACTTGGGGATTTGTTTTTGAAATTAGATTTTTATAGCAGACAAGCATGCATTTTGACAAACAAATCATGAATAAAATACAACATGCACAAAGAGAAACAAGTATTACTCATGCAAACAAACAAAGATGACATTTTGAATAGAAAAGGTAACAAAAATGCAAAGAGATGACAAATAAGATGCATGAAAATGATATGAACATATTTAACTGAAGAAAAGTATGTTAAAGTTGTCAAGACAGCATTTTTGCATTATGAGTGTCACAATGTACCCTGGGGTGATCCTCACGGATCTATGAGTGTGTACGACTTAAAATATTTTCCTGACTTGGAATGTCTTCTCGATTGAGACTTTTCTTTGGCGATGTGATGAGAACGAGAATGCACAGATTCTTGACTTGTGGCAGAGTGAAAGGGACCATAAGATGAATCGCTCATCTTATTGGTCTCTAATGACCCTCACGAAATGGCCAATGCTTGGAGTCACCACCGATCATTTAGGGCTAGGCATGATCAGATTCCTATTGAAACCTATATTTTGAGTTACAAAACTCAAAACATCGATCCCATGGTCTGCGTAATGCAAAGATTCACCGTTTAGGTTTAGGAGTTGGTTACGTGCGATGAGGTATGAACCTCTTTGCTACGCCCGAAATCGGTACCTTACTAGCTATGTCTTATCTCAGTTTTGATTTTTTCGATCTTATCTTGTCATTATTTCAATATAACCCTCTTTTAATGTGTGAATCTTATAGAAATACAAATCCAGGTTTTGATGAAAATAATCTCACATACGCCCCGGAGAGATGGGGAATATAGAGATTTTCAATAAAAATGACCTCTGGATTTTACTTTGAAAATGGAATGTTCCAATTTGGGCACTGGAGAGATACCCACATGGTACATTACCTTTAGTTTTATTTGCAATGAGTGGAAAACATGAATGCAAATAATCATCATAAAGAAATCATTTTAGTAAGACAATAAATGAAGTAACATAACATAGATCATTTAATGCAATAATAAAAAAAAGGAATGGACTATTGAAATTTATCTCACAATTGGCATCGATTATTTGGGAATAACCGAATTGATAATTTTTTAGACGCATCTGGGTTACTTGATTAAACAAGCTTTGTTCGACATATTCATAAAAGTCTAAAAAGGAGAAAAAAAATTAATTATAGTTGAAAGACAGGGTTAGAGTATCCCTTCAGAAAGATAGGGTTGGAGTATCCTCATGGATGATAATTAATTTTGACAAAGGAAGATTTTTATTTTGACAATTTTGAAAAATGAGGTTAGAGTGTCCCCTCAAAAAGGCAAGGTTGGAGTATCCCCATGGATGACAAAACTTCATGATTCAGAAAATGGGTGAGCCTTCGACGATTCTTGGCAAAAAGATTTATTGTGAATGAGGATGATAAAGATGTAAAATATGTTTGTGCCTTGATATGAGCTTGTGGGATGTTAAGTATGCTCTTGAGCCTGATCGGGGTGATACGGAGGCATTTGAATGTCTTGAGACGAAATTCGGGAAAACAACTTATTTTGACCATGACCAAAAATAGGGAACAACATTGCGCTATCCTATTTCCTGAATTTATTCTAAATTGGTTTGAAGGATTTAGAGGGCGAACAAGATACGGCTAGAAAGCTAACTTGACGAGGGTTAATCTAAAAAATATTCTCAATGTCCTAAGAAGTCATTTTCTGAGGGAATAAATTTTCAAATATAGATTGATTGTTGTGAGGGATAAAGAGTGTCAAAATTTGAAAAATCATCCCAGACTCATTTGGTATCAAAAAATTCTGAACAATACCTTTCTAAAAAGGGAATTTCATGAACCTTTTAGAAAAAATGTTTGAAAAATTTGGAAAAATCATTTGATGGGCCTGAATGGCCCAACCAAAATACATGTTGGGATTCCAAAGGTTCCAAACAGTTTAGACTTGAAAAATCATAACTCTCTCATCCGGAATGATCCAGGGGTGAATAAGACATTGTTTTAAAGATAA
>JBBYHK010495249.1:0-15304 GCA_038382065.1 Adansonia grandidieri | reverse complement strand
TGCTCAAATGATCTTATTGACATATCATTAATGAGCAAATGATTTTCTACCCTATAGAACTTTGCTATGATTTTCTTGAAATTTTTTTTTTCAATATGGTTACTTGAATGATTATAAGTAGTATGCAAATGTACAAAAATTCAATAATTGGTATCTATTATGCATCTAGACAACAATTGGATTAACATTCTTGAAATCCTTTAAACAACTGCATACTATTTTAGCTTTTGTAGACATTTAAGCTTTTGCCATAGATCTAGCTCCCAAACCACTAACCATTTTAGCTTTTTTTAAGTTATATAATCACGAGAGAAGAAAAAAATGAAGAGGGATCTGAGAAAAAAATTCGTCAAGAATTTTAAAAAAACACAAGCTTTCAAAAAAAATAAATTCAAAAATTCAAAGTGGGGGTTTTTCTGGTAAAAAAAGTTTCGGTGCTTATTTTGAGAATCCCAACAGTGAAAAGAAAGCTCATACGGAGGGGAAGAACACACTAGAGTTTAGGAACAATCCAACGGTGGACGACAGTCAGATTTGAGGTAAAAGGTTTAAACTTCTTTTATAGATTTAAAAAAGTATAAAAAGATTTAGAAAAATCTAACTCTAGATTTGGAAAGAGAAGGTCAAAAAAAGTCTACAGTTGATGTTTGAGAGCCAACTGCCATTGGCGAGCTTGTACAATTATCTCTCACATTTGCATAATTAGCTCAATTCTTTTGCTACTTTATTCATATCAATAATCATTTATTGTCATGATTCCATACATAACATCATTCCATCATTCTATCATGAGCAATCATCAATAAACATGTGTCATAAGAGTCTAATATGAGAATATTCATAAAAGTGCAAGGGATTCTCAAGTCAAGCAAGAAACACGGAACAATTATTTCCCATCGCTATAATACTCGACACTGCAAAAGGATCATGGAAAATGATCATCAAGCACATATTGAACGTCTTGAGTTAATGTACAAGGAATCTCGAGAACAGCTCCATCGAAAATGCGAGATGCAAGCCCAGATCAAGAAACTCATAGCGTTAATGACAGCCTTTACTAAGGAAAAATGACAAGCTAGTACCGTAGATATAGGAAAAGAACTAGCTAACCCAAAAAATCACCCTACTAGTTGTACTGAAGCTACTCAGGAATAGACTCACCAAGAACATTAACCCACTATGATGCCAGACTTGCTGGTACCACCGCTAATCTACTTGAACCCTATGGCATTAATTAACACATCCTAGATTTTAAGGGGCAAATACGAGAGTCTCTCCGAATGATCCCATACCCTTTGACCATGATAAGCAAGAGAGAATGAATACCCAAAAATCTTTAATCCTGGATTTTGAAAAGTTTAATGAAACTACCGACCCTATTGTGCATATTCGAATGTACCTTAAGAAGATGGCAGGGTACAAAAAGATGAGAAACTTTTTATCAACTGTTTTCGGCACAGTCTAATTGGGGCAGCTGCTTGATGGTATATTGAGCTTGATAATGTTGAAATTTAATCATGGGTCAATTTGGCTTGGGCCTTCTTGAACTAATACCAGCATTTGTCAAATTGGGCTTTTGACCATTTCTCTTTTATGAGCTTAGAGAAAAAACTAACTAAAAGTTTTAGATAATATGCTCAAAGATGGAGGGAAGAAGCAACTCAAGTCCAACCTCCTTTAACTAAGAAGAAGATGACCATGACACCTATCAATACCCTACGTGCTTCGTATTATGAGAAAATGGTAGGAAATGCCACTAAAAAGTTCATAGATCTAGTTTTATCTAGCGAGATGATTAATGTTGTAATTAAGAGTGGCCAGACGTCCATGGGTGAGTCATTTAGATCAAGTAAGAGACCTGTTGCTAACAAGAAGAAATAAGGAGAGGCAAACACCATAAGTTCTGCCACCTCATCCCAACCAAGCTAGTGTCAAGTGCCCAGTCCTTATTACCCAAGTGCACCATACCCTAACACTGTTATGATACATTTTCAATCAGTTTATGCCACAACCTATAGTCCATCATTTACTGTTGCATTGAATCTACCATGAAACAACTAACCACAAGCCAACCAAAATGTCAACAATCCTATCAACAATGCACCAAATAATCAAGGTGCAAACCATTGAAGACAATAGTTCGACCCTATCCCCATGACTTACAAAGAATTTTATCAAGCTTTGCTCTAAGGGTATTTAGTTGCTCTCGTGTATGTCCTGGAGAAGAAACCTTATACCTTCAGTGGTATAACCTTAACACCTATTGCGATTATCATGCCAGGGTAGCATGGCATGATACTAAGAACTGCATTTCTTTCAAGCGGAGGGTACAAAGCCTCATTGATTCTAAAGTTCTACCATTTGGGATGAACCAAGTGCCAAATATTGTTGCAAATCCCCTACCAAACCATGTTGAGCCAGCAGTAAACATGATTGGTGTTAAGGATGATTAGGAGGTTAAGAACATAGAAGAAGTCAAGATGCCAAAGAGTCTAGTTTGGCAACTATTAATTCAATCGAGAGTGCTTAATGCAGTTGAAAGATTAGAAAAAGAACTGGATGATTTTTGTGACTTTCATACTATTCATGGTCATACGCTTCAAACATGCAAAAAATTTTAGGCAGTGGTCTAGAGAATGATGGATGAAGGCAGTATTGAATTCTATGATAAGAAGTAGGCATCTCCCACCGAATCGGTGAATATAGTTGGGCAAGAAATGACACAACCACTGCATAGGAGAAGATGACCCCTTATCCTCTATGGACAATTAACTTTTGGGGTGAGTTCTTCAATGCCAATGCCGAGGCTATTCATAAAGACTTTTGCACCATTCCCATATATGAGCTACAAAGCCATTCCTTGGAAATATGAGGAGTAAGTCATGATGATCGGGGAGCCTACTCAATCAACCGTTGCTGTTAACTTATAAAGAGTTAGCCATTTAACCCGCAATGGTAGATGTTATGGTCCTCTTACTCAAGAGAATCAGAAGATCGAGGTCACTCTAATTTCTAACACCCTTCAGGTCAAGACGAAAGACTCAAATTTTGAAAAGATTAAAGAGGCAATAAATGATAAAGAGGTCATTGAGTTCTTGAAATTTATCAAGCACAGCGAATATAGCATTGTTGATCAATTGAGCAAACAACCGGCTAAGATCTTTGTACTGTCCTTACTCTTTAACTAAGAAGTTTATCGAATTGTATTGTTGAAAGTGTTGAATGAGGCGTATCTGCCACCTGATATTTTAGTAAGCAAATTAGATTGCTTAGTGAACAATATCATCGTTGATAACTACATCTCGCTTATTATAGGGCCTATTACATTATTACTCTATTTTTACTCTTTCTTTTGATTACATAAGCTTTAAAAAATATTTTTGAATTCTATTATAAGTGAATATTAATTTTTATTGAGTTATATATTAATAATCTAGTTTGGGTTGTTTTGTCATGGCTTATTATGATCTATGATTGATAAAAATTTTGAATTTGTAAGTATAATTTTATGATAAGTATAATTTTATGATCACTATAGAGTAAGAGAATTTTAGAGATAAGATAAAAAGACGATCAAAATGAAAGTCTTTTCAATTTTGAATGTAGTAGCATTAGGGACTGATGTTGTTCTTAAAAATTTTTAGAGACATGGTTTTAGAGGATGACTGTGATGATTATTTTTCATCTTTTAAAGATAATTATTGATTCTTCTAAATTCTACAGTAAATAAAGAGATAAAAGGATATTAAGATTGACCATACATAATCCTATCCATAATCAATTTTATCATTTACAACAAGAAAAATTGATGCTATTATTATTGGACTTTGTTGATATGCCATGTTAAAAATCCACATCAATTGGCCTTTATATATTTTAGTGTGGTTTATATATCCCGTTAAGTAATTTATCATACAAGCTAGCTACAAAATCCTACATATTACTACCCACTACAAAGGTTGTATCTTACCAAAAGTTTTTATAAACAATGGTTCTACCCTCAATGTCATGCCCTTAGCTACCTTAAATAGGCTTCTTGTTGATGCTTCTGACATCAAGCACAGCCATACAGTGATGTGACCATTTGATGGGACTTACCATGGAGTCATAAAAAACAACAGTATTCCATTTCAGCTAGGCCCATGCACTTACAAGATTAATTTTTAGGTAATGGATATCACTCTATCCTACAATTGCTTGCTTGAGAGGCCGTGGATACATTAAGCTAAAGTAGTACCCTCATCTTTGCATCAAAAGCTAAAATTCATAATCAAAGACAAAGTGGTCAGTGTTAGAGCTAAAGAAGAGATAATTGCCACTACTTTTACTGATGCTACCTATATTGAACCAAATAAGAATGCACCTAAGTCGTCATTCTAGTCATTTGAGTTTGTTAATGCTATAGTTATAAGAGAAGGTCTATCGATAGTTGAGCCTTGACTGTCGAAGAATACCAACATGGATCTAAAGTTGACTGTTGGCAAAAGTTACCAAGCTAGAAAAGGGCTTAGTAAGAATCTGCAAGGAATAGCCAAAGCTTGCAATCTCATTAACTAGGTTGACAAGAGGGGCTTAAGATTTAAGTCTAATATGCAGTACAAGAAACAACAATTTAGGAAGGCTAGAGATCATAGGATAGCCCATTTGTTAGTTTAAGAATTGGGACCAGAACTAATGGTATTCCCATCGATCTATGAGACTTTTTGCTTGGGAGGATGCACGGATCCTGATCAATCAGAAGAAAATAAAGCAATTAATGTCTTGGTCATTTTAAATCGGGTTATAACCTTCATATCCCTACCGTTGATGATTAGTCGAGCTAGTTAAAGCAGAGCAATGAAACCTACCTTCATTCACCAGAATTTGTTCATGATAGCGAGGCTGTGTTGGAAACCCCTGTGCTTTTTAAGTATATTTTTGTGTAATGTCAAGAAAAAAAGCCTACTTGCTTTTTCCCAATAGCTTGTAGGGATCTTGTAATGGGCATCTTTTATCATATATTATCAATATAATGGACTTTTACAAAAAGCATTTCATCTTGTATGGCCATTTTTATTCTCTACCTTTACTCTAATTCTCTGTTTATATATAGTTGTATCTATATTGTTTATTTCTTCACCCTTTCTAGTGCTTTAATAGAGTGACATGGACGTTTTAAATGATCTCCCAGAGATTGATTGCGAACGATCAATCCGTACTGGTTAAGTTGATTTCGATGAAGATTCTAAGGAGAACTCTGTGTCATCGGATCTATTACGATTGATCAAGCATGAAGAAAAATAGATTTTACCTTATGAAGAGCCAATTAAAGTCATAAATTTAGGGACTAAAGAAGATTGAAAAAGGGTTAAAATTGAAACTTATGTAAAACCTTCACCATAACCAAATTGATAAACCTACTCTAAGAGTATCAAGACATATTTGCCTGGTCATATCAAGACATGCTTGGATTAAACACCAACATTGTGGTCCACAAGCTTCCCCTCAAACCTGAATGCAAACCAATCCAGCAAAAGTAAAGGAGAATGAAACCAAAAATGCTCCTTAAGATCAAAGAAAAAGTCAAGAAACAATTTGAGGCATGATTCCTATAGCCAAATATCTAGAATGGGTTGCCAACATTATCCCAATCCCTAAGAAAGTGGCAAAGTACGAATGTGTGTTGATTATCAAGACCTAAACCAAGCTAGTTTGAAAGATAATTTCCCACTGCTCATATCAATACTTTGGTTGACATACAGCCAAGAACTCATTGTTCTCTTTTATGGATGGGTTTTCATGTTATAATCAAATTAAAATGGCATTCGAAGATATGGAGAAAACTACCTTCGTAACCATGAGGGGCACATTTTGCTATAAAGTAATGCATTTCAGGCTCAAAAATGCAGGGCAATTTATCAAAGATCCATGGTGACACCGTTCCATAACTTAATGCACAAAAAGATTGAGCTCTATGTGGATGATATGATTACTGAGTCAAAAAGAGAAGATGAACACATCACAGATCTTCAAAAGCTCTTCGACTAGTTGCAAAAATTTTAGCTAAAGTTGAACCCCTCTTAGTATACTTTTGGTGTTACCTCAAGCAAGCTACTAGGCTTTATTGTTAGCAAAAAAGGAATCAAAGTTGACCCAGATAAAGTTAAAGCTATCCAAAACATGCCATTGCCTTGAACCTAAAAAGAAGCGAGAAGCTTCGTATGAAGACTAAATTATATCTCCAGATTCATATCCTAACTCACTGATAAACGTGACCCCATCTTTCGACTTCTCCTCAAATAGAATTCTAGGGAATGGAATGAGGAATGTCAAGAACCTTTTGACAAGGTTAAACACTATCTATCAAACCCACCAGTGCTTGTACCATCAATTCTCAGTTGACCTTTGATCCTCTACCTAGTGGTTTTCGATAAGTCTATGGGTTGTATACTTAGGTAGCATGATGACTCGAGAAAGAAAGAGCAAGCAATTTACTACTTGAGCAAAAAATTTAAGTAGTGTGAAAATAACTACTCCGTAGTTGAGAAATTATGTCCTGCACTGTCAAGAAGATTGGCTAGATGGCAGGTCTAGTTCTCCGAATACGACATTGTCTATGTCAACCAAAAGGACATTAAGGGTAGCGCGATAGCTGACTTTCTAGCAAGTCAGGCAATAGGTAACTGTGAACTTTAAATTTTGATTTCCCAAATGAAGATCAGATGTGCATCACTAAAGGGGAAGATATCAATAGTCATGACTAATCATGGGAAATGTATTTTGATAGAGCGTCAAATGCTTTAGGGCAAAGAGTCAAGGCAATATTGATTTCACCCAATGAAAGTCATTATCTTTCTTACAGCCAGGTTAAACTTTGATTGCACCAACAATATAGCAAAATATGAAGCCTGTTTCATAGGGCTCTAAGCAATTATCGAGAGAAATGTTAAGACTCTGCGAGGTTCCGATGACTTAACCTTAATCATCTATCAACTGAAAGAAGAGTGGCAAACACGTGATGCTAAACTGATTCATTATAGGAGACTAATCTTAAAACTCAAAAAAGAATTTGATGATATCAGCTTTTAGCACTTACCTCAGGAAGAGAACCAAATAGCTGACACTTTAGTCACATTGTCATCCATGTTTAAAGTTAATCAAGAATCGAATGCTGCTTGTATTTAGATGAGCATTTATACGACTTCAACACATTGTCAGAATATCAAAGAAAAGAAGGACGGCCTACTATGGTACCATGACATCCTTTTATACATCAGGATTAACAGTACCTCAAGCATGCCACAGAAATGACAAAAAGACTATTAAGAGAATGGTTATGGGATTCATTCTAGATGGGGACATCTTATAGAAAAAGAGTCAAGATCAAGTGTTACTTAGATGCGTTAATGCTCTTGAAGCCAAAAGGATCCTAGAAAAAGTTCATGAGGGAATTTGTGGCATGCCTGCTAATGGGGACCGGATGGCCAAACAAGTCACGAGATTGAGTTATTATTGGCTAATTCTCGAAAAAGACTGTATCAACTATGCCCGTAAATGTCACAAATGTTAGATTTATGTAAATAAGATCAACGATCCACCCTCACCACTTCATGTCATGACAACTTCATGGGCCTTCTCTATGCGAGGCATGGATATGATTGGGCCCATCACCCCTAAGGCCTCTAACAGACACTGGTTCATCTTAGTGGCGATTGATTCAGTTGTTTGCAAGTTCATAGAATGATCATCTGTCGATATGGGCTTCCTTAACAAATTAATACTAACAATGCTTGCAACTTGAAAAATGACTTAATGCAAGCAGTATGTTCCTAATTTAAAATCCAACATCATAACTCAGTGCCATACCGACCGAAAATGAATGGAACAGTCGAAGCAGCCAACAAGAACATCAAAACAATAGTCAAGAAAATGGCTAAAACTTACAAAATACCCTTTACGTTTCACACATATCGAACTTCAGTCCGAACATCCACGAGTGCTACCTCATTCTCCTTAGTCTATGGGATGGAAGTCGTCTTACCTATTGAAGTTAAAATCCCCTCTCTAAGAGTTTTGATGGAGGCCAAACTCAAAAAAGCTAAATGGGTCAAAGGTAGATGTGATCAACTGAACCTTATTAAAGAAAAATGAATAAAAGCAATCTGTCATGGCTGAATGTATCAAAAGTGCATGATTAGGGCCTATGACAAAAAGGTCTACACTCGTTAGTTTCATAAAAGAGATCTGGTGCTCAAGAAAATTTTTCAATCCACAAAGATGCCCTAGGCAAGTCGACCATAAATTGGGAAAGACCATGTGTCGTGAAACAAACCTGCTATGGAAGAGCCCTGATCCTAATAGAAATGGATGGCAATGTCTTATCCAATTTAGTCAATTCAGACTCTGTCAAGAGATACAATGCCTAAAGGATGAAAACCCAAAAGGGGCATCCACAGTAAAAAAAAAAAAAAAAAACAACAAAAACAAAATCTGGTCTTAGATGAAAACCTGAAAGGGCATATGGGTAACCTACCTGACTTAGTTGAAAACCTGAAAAGGTAGCTCAAGAAACTTACCTTTGACCTGACCCAAGTTTAATTAAATTAAACTTTAGATAAATTCCTATCAGAAAGGCCTCAGTCAAACCACACCCAACCATGGCCATATCAAATCAAACTCAACCTTACCTTGAATAAATGAAGTCAAAACTCTAATCAAATCAGATTAAACCTTAACTAAACTAGAGTTAAACTTCACTTAGACCTAACCCATGTATGGGGGATAAGGAAGCAAACACCTAAGTTGGGGGCATTTGCAGAATGGCACAGAGTAATCTTAAGTGTCTTTAAAAGACCGACTCACATCAGACCTATTGATCGTTTCGGAAAGATCTTGAAATATATTGAAAAATGTTCATGTCAAGATTGTCAAGGGCATGAATCACCCAAAAGTTCACTTTATTGTCATTCTGCCTTTTGTTTGTCAAATGCAAACTGAATTGTATCATCTTTTGCCATGAATGAAATATTACCTTATTTCTTTTAACCCTTTCTGCCTACATCTGCATTGCATTATGATTACCATTCAATCGATAGTACTCGATAATCGAATAAAATTCATATCAAGATTTATTGAAATTACATTGAAAGGACAAGAAGAACACGAAGAGCTTTGTTCATGTCTTGAGTGTCAAGATTATTTATTCCCCTTACACTAATAACTACTTGTCATGTGTTGATTTGTCCTTAACTCCTACAATAATCAGTCAAAAAAATACCCTCAAAACTCAATCAAAATCCTATCAAAACCTAAATACTAACCAAGTCAAACAGTCACCTAGCCCTTAAACCGCCAACAAAATCAACAACCTTATCAGAAAGGATCATTAAATACCCTAAGTCAAAAAACATAACCAACCCAATTTTTAGCCTATCAAGAAGAACGTTTCTAGTATGTCGAGTCAAAAAGATGATCATCCAAGCATTAAGGGAGTCATGATCACAAGGCCTATTAATGTCTAAATTGCAGCACTAGAAAAATAGCTACCAATTGAAAGAAAAATTTTCAATGTCTATCCCCATATTAGACCTTATGCCATGATCATGTAGTCACACTGTCAAGAAACTCAAATACACATCATCACATCATGCATTCATATTGTCATAGCATAACATCATCCTACCATCATCATGTCAAGTAGTATTTGTCGAATCTTAATGAACTTTTTGGCAAGAATCTTTAATATTGAAAATTGGCAAATTGAAAGGTTGCTCAAGTAAGACCTTTATCTCTCTGAAGTTTGATGTCATTGCTTGAATTCTTGATCTTACTCATTGGTATCCTCTGTCAAGAATTTTAGTGAAGAACCTCAGTCCAGATCCCTTGTCAAGGAATTCTTTTCAAAGTCTTATGTCATTGGAACGCTGGGATCCAGCTTATTGGCATCCTTTATCAAGAACTTTTGTCAAGAACCTCAATCAAGATACCTTATCAATAAATTTTCTGTTAAAAACTTTCATTAAGAACCTTAGTCAAGACACTTTGTCAAGAAACCCTCTGTCAAGAACTTTTGTCAAGAACCTCAGTCAAGAAATTCTATCAAGAAATATTTTCAAAAAGACCAATATTACTGGTCGTGGTTCGACATGTTGTCATATTGTCATTTTAAGTCTAACCTAGAGATAGGTCGAGCCTAGGATCATAGTATAGGTCTTTTATCCAAAATTTGTCAAAAAAATCTATCAAAAGTCTAGTGTTGCTAGCTATGATTCGACACATTAGCATTCTGTCATTTTAAGTCAAACCTAGGGATAGGTAGAGCCTAGGATCATAATATCAAAAAAATCTATCAAAAGTCCAAAATGTTACTGGCTGTGATTTGGCACATTGGCACTTTATCATTTTAAGTCGAACCTAGGGATAGGTCAAGCCTAAGATCACAGTCTAGGTTTTTTTTTCCAAAATTCATACTTTACCTTTTGCCAAAAAAATCTCAGAATTGTCGCCAAAACTGTATCTTATACTGGCATTATATTAAATGTAGTCTTTTCGTTGCAAGAACAACAGGCAACATCAAGCACGCCCCAGACAAAATGGTGTCTATCAATTTTTGCCTTTTTCCTGATTCTCAATAACAGCCAAATAGGGGTAGCTATAGATAATAAATTTTGTCTGGATAATTTTTGGGTCACTCGTTATTCGAAATAATTCATTTAATCAGGTCATTTTTAATTTAGGTTTATTTGATTTAGATTAATTGGGCTTAATTCATTTTAATTTAGAATTATTTGGAAAAATACAAAAAATAAGAGTGACATAAACAGGGTATTTTGAACCTAGGCCACCCTTGTGATAGGTTGCCTATGACCCATATGCCAAATATGACTTTATGTCATGAAATCACAAAAGCCAATAAAAAACAAAAAAAGAATGAAGAAAAGAGTGGCCTGGGTTTCAAACCTAGGCCACCTTGCAAAATAGGTCACTTTGACCCATACACCAAACATGACTTTATGTTATGAAATCACGAAATAAATCAAAAAGAAAGATAAAATGAAGAAAAGACAAAAACAAGAAAGGAAAAGGCCGAGCATGGCAGCTACTCTGCATAATCACATAGCCACCTATGGCAGCTTCTGTCGTGGATCTGGATCCTAAACCACTAACCATTTTGAGTTATATAATCAAGATAGAAGAAAAAAAAGGGATGGGGGATCTAAGAAAAAAAATTCTTCAAGAATTTCAATAAAATACAAGCTTTCAAAAAATATAAAATCAAAAATTCAAAAATTAAAAGTGGGGGTTTTTCGATAAAAGAGGTTTTGATGCTTATTTTAAGAATCCTAGCAGTGAAAAGAAAGCTCATATGAAAGGGAAGAACATACCAAAGTTTGGGAATGATGCAACGATGGACGACCACCATATTTGAAGTAAAAGGTTCAAACTTCTCTTATAAATTTAGAAAAATCTAAAATTTTTTTAAAAAAATCAGACTTCAAATTTGGAAAGAAAAGGTTGAAAATAGTCTAAAGGTAAAGTTTTTGAAATCCAACCACTACTCGACGGTGGTGGTCAGTTATCAATTTTTGGTTTTTTCTTTTGTGGTCTGGTTTTAAGGTGAGGAAAAAGAAGAAGAAAGAAAGAAAAAGAAAGGAAAAAAAAGCCAAATTAAATGGCTTGGGTTCATCAATATATAGGGAAGAAAGACAGCCACTAAGCCTCACCCTACCTTCAAACATAAAATATCAACAAATTTTTAAAACTGGTGGTGTGACATGGGTGACATTTTTATTCTTGAGGTCTTATTTTGTCATTATGAAATGCTTGTTTAAATGCATCTTGATGATATTTGCATTTGATTTTTTTCTTTTTTTTTTTTTTTGTTTTTGTCATGTTTGATTGATGTGCTAATATATATATATATATATATCCATGTATACATATTTTTTTGAAAATACACCCCAAGTTAGATTAAGATTAACCCAAATAATGGGATTACTCTTAGTCTATTATTTTTACTAATTGAAACTTTAATCTTGGGGTAATATTAAGCTATTTATGTTTGGATTCAAGGTTAAAAGAGGCTAGATATTCTTTTTTCTTTCAAAAATACAATGCCCTTTTTAGTGTCTAAATTTGTTTATACCTTGATCTTTGCCTAGAGTCCTTGTGTTTGTTGCATAGTCAACGGGCTGTTTCATCATCCTAAACTACTCTGAGATTATGTAGATGAGCTCATGAAGCCCATGTCACTCATTTTTTTCAGCCATGAACATTCGGATGCCCATGGCTCGAATTTAGTCCAAAAAAGTTTGAGAAAACTGAAAATCCCTCATGTTTTATACTGGCAGCACCATATTTAAGACTTGAAAAATTATTTTTGAACCATAAACAATTTTTCATGAATTTTTTGACATTTTCCCTATAAGGGCATCGAATCACCTTTCCAATGGTGTCTTGTTTGCCCTCGGATCATTTCGAATGAACAAGTTACAATTTTTTAAAGTTTTGCTGTCTGGAATCAGCGATTCATATTCTATTTGGGCCATTTCGGCTCACCAGATGATTTTTTAAGATTTTTCAAATAATTTTCATAAAAAGTTCATGAAATTCCCTTTCCAGAAAGGTGTCCTTTGTGATATAACGATTTCTTGTGAGTCCAGAATGATTTTTCAAATCCAGCCACTCCATTTCCCCTGCATATGCTTCCAGAACCGAATCAGTCCCCACTTTGAAAAATATTTCCACCTAAGAGGCAACTCTCTAGGATTTTTGGAATAATTTTATACTGATTCTTATCAAGTTAACTTTTTAATGGTACCTTACATGACCCCTAGAGCCTTTGAATTTGTCTAGAATAAAATTGAAAATGGGGATAGCGCAATGCTGCCTACTATTTTCAGCATTGTTCAAGATTAGCTGATTCCTCCAAACTCCCACTCCGAGGCATTCGAATGCCTCCATGTGATCCCGATCAATCCATCTGCTAACATGCATGGACTCCCGTAAGCCTAGATCAAGGCACTAATAATTTTTAAGCTTTATCATCCTTATTTTTATCAATTCTTTTTAATCAAAAATCACATATTTTGTCAATAATTTGTCAAAAAAATTATCATTTTGTCAAGAAATCACCGAACCTTTATCAAGATAAATCCTTCTAGCTTGTTTCTCTAAAATTATTGATGTTTCCATTAGGGATACTCCAACCTATCCTTCGAAGGGATACTTTAACCTCACTTTTGCAAACCTCATTCAAATTTCAAAACTTACCAAAGTTTTCATCTATGGGGATACTTTAATTCTGTCTTTCGATGGGATATTCCAACCTCATTCTTTTTTAAAAATTGTCAAAAAATAGTCAAAATTCATCAATTTAAAATTTGTCAATCTCATTTTTCTTAAAATCATCAAAAAATCAAATTCTCTCCCAATTTCTTACGCTTCGATTAGTTTATGGATCCCAATACGTCTCCAAAATTGTCGACTCGGTTATTTCAAGATAATCAATGACAATATTGAGATACATTTCGATCATCCGTTCCCTTCTTCCCTCTTTTATGTGATTTATTTTTATGCGATATTATTTTTTATCTTATTAACACATTTTTCTTTGTGTTGTTCATCTTGCATTCATATCTTCAAAATCATTTTTTTTTTAAATCATAAAGGTAATGTTTCATGCAGGTATCTCTCTAGTGCTTGACACGAAATATCCGATTTTTTAAAGAAAATAAACTCAAAGGCCATTTTTAATCACAATCTTTATGTTCCTCATCGCTCTAAAGTGCATACGATATTCAAATTTTCTTTAAAGCCTGAGTTTTTTTTATGCAAAATTCATGCATTAAAAAGAGGATTATATTAAATAATGACAAGTCAAAACTGTGAAAATCAAAACCAAGTTGGGACATGGTTAGAAAGGTATCGATTTCGGGCGTCATGAGGAGGTTTGTGCTTCCTTGTGCGTAACTAACTCCCGAACCCAACCATCGAATCTTTGGACCACGTAGACCATAAAATTGATGTCTCGAGTTTCGTAATTCAAAATATTGATTTCAATAGGCATCTGATCATGCCTAGCCAAAATGATCGATGATGACTCCAATTGTTGGCCACTTTATGGTGGCCACCTAAGACTAGCTAGATAAGCGATTCATCCGACGGTCTCCTTTCAGGATCAAAAGTTGAGAATCCATACTTTTTCGCTACCATCATGTCAAAAAAAGAGGAAAAGTCCCAGTTGAGAAGACTTTTCCCTATCGAGAAATGCTTTTAAATCGCGTGCACTTTTTTCGCGAGAAGCATGGTGCCAACATTGTTGATCAAAGTTTTAATTCGTAAAAAGATTTTGTGAAATCAATTCATCCCTTCTTGATTTCATTTTGTTAGTGTAAGCCCAACAAGCCAATCGACTTTGCTTGTAAAGCACTAACTTTTAGTTATTTCATATAAAATACATTATATATTATTAATGTTAATGAGGTATTTCTTTATCCATAAGTTATACTATAACTGTCATTAATAGCTTAAGAACATAAAGCCCATGAATCACATTGGCTTTGCAAAAGAATTATAAAAAGTTACAATTGTGAGACCCTTATGCATCAAAGCCGTGTTTCTAAAAGGGCATTGACAATGCATAAAGATTGGCATATGATAAGCCTTCATGCATATGATGTATACAATTGATCTTATGAGTTGAAGTATAGTGATACTTGAAGATAACATATCAGTGTTTGTTATGGTAACAAGTTCACTGAACATGACCCGCTATGAGAGTTTTATTTGGTATTTCACTTAAGTGTCTATGAAAATTCTCTCATGTGTTAGTAGTGTAAATAATCCTTAGACTTGTGATACAAGGTCACCTTGTATGTGAATTACAATAATTAGAAATCATCATGATTAGGTCCACTTTGATGGATGCCTAAGATAAGGTGTTTTTGGGTATGTTATGAAGCAAAATAAAGGTGGATGAGTGGTCTAGAGAGAATTCACCACCCCAAGTGATATAAAGGGATATATCTTGATTGTTTCTTGTGTGAGTTAACTCATAAATCCTTGGCCAAGGCAATATTGATTACGGAGTTAACATATAGGGGCTACAGGACTGATATGGAAAAGCCTAAAGTAGACACTACACCACGCTTTTGCCTTCACCAAGATATATGATGATAAGATTAAATTACATTGACGTATTGTACACTAAAAATCTCGTCAAACTATTTTGACTTTCCTAGCATTTGAGTGGCCATGATGCATTGCTGCCATATGCCTTTCATGGTATATGAATATAAATATTCTTTACTGAATTAATTATATT
>JBBYHK010495238.1:0-15305 GCA_038382065.1 Adansonia grandidieri | reverse complement strand
TAAGCCAAGCATGTTAACCTCAACCAATGAGGATTAGCATGGACTTAGCATTTTTCTTAAAGCTAGCAAAATATCTTAGGAAAAATTAAGAGATATGGAATCTTGGTTAAACAAGCTCAAATCTTCTAATTTTGAAACGAAAATGGTTTGACAATTATTCCCTAAATGTTTATGCCTTTTTTTGAGTCAAAACCTTAAGTGGTATGATTAACGGGCTGTTTCATCATCCCAAACTATTCTGCGGCTGCGCAAATGAGTTTGTGACACTCATGCCACTCTTACCCTTCAGTAATAGACATTCGAGCATCAATAACTCAACTTTGGACCTGCAGACAAAAACAAATTGTGAGATATCCCCTACTTTGCTTTGTTTCCTACTGGCAGGACATCTATTACAAATTGAAAAATCACTTTAAAATCCTAAATGATTTTTCATAAATTTTTTGATATTTTTCTCTCAAAGCAAGTTAATTATCTTTAAAATGATGTCTTATTCACCCTAGATCATTCAAAATGAGAAAAGTTATGATTTTTCAAGTTTAAACTGATCAGAAGCTTTGGAATCCAAACATGTATTCTAATTGGGCCGTTCAGGCCCACTAAATGATTTTTACAAAAATTTTTGAACATTTTTCCTAAAAGAATCATGAACTCCCTTTTTCACAAAGGTATCGCTTGCAATTTTTTGATACCAAATGAGTTCGGGGTGATTTTCAAATTTTGACACACCTTGTCCCTCATATGCTCTGCCAGCAGCTCAATCAGTCCAAACTTGAAAATTTATTCCCTCAAAAAATAACTTTTTGAGATATGAGGAATATTTTTAGGTTGACCCTCATCGCGTTACCTTTCTAACGGTGTCTTGTCCACCTTCTAAAGCCTTCAAACCAATTTAGAATAAATTCAAGAAGTAGGATAGCGCAATGCTATCCCTTGTTTTCGGTTATGATCAAAATTGAATTGTCTTCTCGAATTTCATCTGAAGACATTCGAATGTCTTTGTATCACCCTTATCAGACTCAAGAACATGCTTTGACCTCCCATAGGCTCGTGTTAAGGCATAAACACATTTTACACCTTTACCATCCTCATTCACAGTAATTTCATTTGCCAAAAGTTGTTAAAAGGCTCATACATTCCCTAAATCACAAGGTTTTATCGATTTAATTTTTCTAACTCGACTTCTTTAAAGAAGCATCAGATACGCCATTTTTGGGGACACTTCAACCCTGACCTTTTGAGATGATACTCTAACCCTATTTTTTAAAATTGTCAACCTTTAAAGAATCTTTCTTCATCAAAATCATTTGTCATCCATGGGGATATTCCAACCCCATCCTTTTGAGGGGATACTCCAACCTTATCTCTCAACTATAATTAAATTTTTTTTCTCCTTCTCGAACTTCCATGAATATGTCAAACAAAGCTCGTTTAATTAAGAAACTCGGCTACATCTAAAAAATTATCGATTTGGTTATTCCTAGATAATCAATGCCAATTACGAGATAAATTCTAATAGTCCACCCATTTTCTTTATCATTGCATTGAATGATCGATGTCATGTTACTTCTTTTATTGCCTTACTAACAAGATTTCTTTGTGATGATTATATGCATTCATGTTTTTAAAACATTTCAAATAAAATTAAAGGTAATGTTTCACGTGGGTATCTTTCCAGTGCCTAAAGTGGAACATTCCATTTTCAAAGTAAAATCCAGAGGTCATTTTATTCAAAATCTCTATTTTCCCCATCTCTCCAGGGCGTATATGAGATTAAATCTTTTTCATTCAAACTTGAATTTGTATTTCTATAAGATTCATACATTAAAAGAAGAGTTATATCGAAATAGTGACAAGTTAAGATCGAAAGAATCAAAATCGAGATAAGACATAGCTAGTAAGGTATCGATTTTGGGCACCGCAAAGAGGTTCGTACCTCATCACACATAACCAACTCTCGAACCCAAACGGTGAATCTTTGCATTACGTAGACAATAGGATCGAGTTTTGAGTTTCATAACTCAAAACATAGGTTTCAATAGGCATTCGATTGTGCCTAGCTTGAAATGATTGGTGGTGACTCCAAACGTTGGCCATCTCATGATGGTCATCTGAGGCCAATAAGATGAGTGATTCATCTTATGGTCCCCCTCACTATGTCATAAGTCGAGAGTTTGTACTTTCTCATTCTCATCATGTCATGAAGGAAGAGTCTCGATCAAGAAGACATTCCAAGTCAGAAGAATATTTTAAGTCATACGGACTTATAAGTCTGTGAGGATCCACCCTTGGGTCCGTTGTGACAGCTTGGCGACTCCACTGGGGATAGCAGTAGAGAGTTAGGCCAATAACTAGTCATGTCTTACTAGGTTTTTAGTTTTTTTGATCTTCGGTCATTATTTAAGTATGACTTTTTTTTTGTCAACTAATCTTTTGTTTGATGTGATTGTCAGGATTGTTTTATTTTAAAATAACCATCAGTTTAATAAAAATGGTAATACTGAGGTAAACAAAAAGTTTTGATCATTTCCCCATATCACACCATGCACTTGCCTGTGCATTAGTGTCCTGCCAAACTCCATGGTGTGGTTATAACCCAATCATTAGGAGGAAGCAAGCTATCCGCCTTTGTGAGTAACCTTCTGCATAGGCATGGCAATAACTTCCCAGATGTAAATTACCTATGTCTCTCATAAGTAACCTTTCGCATTTGCGTAGGGAAATATATCCAATGAATCAAACCGGTTCCACCAAACCTGCGATGGGTCTAGGATTGGGGTCCCTCGACTGTCTTTACTGGATGGAGGAGCAATTCAGATACCTATCTAGATGTCAACTTAAACCTCATTAATGAGCCCTACGAGCTAAACCATGTCAAACCATACCAGAACACTGTTAGAATACCTAGAGAATAGGGTCACTCAGGGAAAATTCCTAACCTTTACTCTTAATTACCATAATAATGTGGGTGACAATGAGTATACAATTGTCACTCGCATTTGCATTTTTATCATTTATCAAGGCATGTCGTTGTGTCACCCAAACTATGGCTAACCTTTGTAAATAAGTGATGGTGAACAAAAAAAACCCATCATTCGCAATGTCTCTACTGTAAGTCGTTATGCTGTTTGAGTCATGGCTTAGCGCACGTCCGCACTAGTGGTGATAAATGAATATTACTACTGGTCGATTATTTTTCCATCAAAATAAGATATTGCATCACTTCATAAAGGATAGATTGTCTCCTGGCATGTTGATACACTGCCCGTTTCATGTCTCTCCACCTTGGTCGAGACATGTCATGAATATTTTTCTTTGATGTTCCTAAATTCTTTAATTTCATACATTTGTCTCTTATACATTTGACTAACTTGTTTCCCTTTGTTTATGCTTTGGCACATGCATCATTTCTTCATAACTATCATGATTGTCATCATTTTGAGGCAATTGTTTTGGTTCAGCATTCAGCAAGAGACCTTTTTGTGGCTCTATGAGAGATGTTATCAATAAAGCTGTTCCAAGATTTAATTATCTCCAATGCATTTGCATATTTACTTTCACCTTTTTACATTTTCATCGATCATTCATTATCTTAACTCATCATTGCATCATAATCATTCATCAATAAATACATTTTCAAGTAGAAATCTAATACAAGAATTGGGCCATAAAAGTGCAAGGGACTCCAAGTTCAATCAAAAAAATGGAAGCTAACATCCTGCATTGCTACAACATGCGACTCCATAAACAAATCATGGAGAGTGATCATGAAGCTCATATTGAGCGACTTAAGCTAATGGTTAAGGAATCACAGGACCTGATGCTCCATCAGCAAAGTGAAATGCAAACTCAGATGGTGAGACTTATTGAACTAATGATTTCCTCTATGAAAGAAAAAGGGCAAGCCAGCACTACTGAAACAAGGAATGATCCTCCCAATGTTGAAGGTCCCCTGTCAATAATCTAGAACCTGTCCAAGGGGAAATTAGACAAGAACAACAGCCTACTCCTACACTTGCCACTTAGGCTCCACCAGTCATCTACCTAAATCCTATTGTAGCAGCTTAATTCATTCCTGGTACTTAAAGGGAGAACAGAAGAGTTTCATCGACAGGTCTGGTAGCCCTTGACCATGAAGAACCAAAAAAAAACAGAAGGTCAAAAGTCCACCATGACTACGAAAGAAGTGAACAAATTCCAGCTACTGGAAAAACACCTCCAAGCTATCAAAAGGAGTGACAAGTTTGGAGCTTTTGATGCGCTATCCTTGTCTTTGGTGTCTAACCTTGTCATTCCCCCAAAGTTTAAAGTCCCAGAGTTTGAAAAGTTTAATGGAAGCAGTGATCCTTCTATCCATGTCTGAATGTATTTGTGAAATATGGTCGGGTATGAGAAAGATGAAAAGCTCTTTATCCATTGCTTTCAGTACAGCCTTACTAGGGTAGTAGCTCGGTGGTATATTAAGCTAGATAATCTGAAAATCCAGTCATGGGCTGACCTGGCTAAGGCCTTTCTAAATTAATACCAGCACATGTCAGATTAGGCATCGGATCAACTTTCCTTAATGAATTTTGAAAAGAGATCCACTAAAAGTTTCAGACAATTTGCCCAAAGGTAGAGAGAAGAAGTAGCCCTAGTCGAACCTCCCCATATAGAAAAAGAGATGATAATCACTTTCATTCATACCCTATGTGCTCCTTATTATGAGAAGCATATGGGAAATGCCACTAAGAAATTCACGACTTAGTTTTCTCCAGAGAAATGATTGATGTCACCATCAGGAGTGGTAGAATGTCTACTAAGGAAATAGCTGGATCGAGTAAAAAGCCCATTTCCTGTAAGAAGAAAGAAGAAGAGGCCAATGCCATAAACTATGCTAGCTCATTTCAGTCAAGACAGCATCAAGCACCCAACCCTCGTTACTCAAAAATGCCACGTTCTTAGCCCATCACAATATCCCTGCAGCTAATTTATGCCACAACTTATAATCCATCACTTGTAATCCTATCAAACCCACCACAAAGCTACCCTCCACAAGTCCACCGAAATACCAATCAAACAACCAATAATGCACCCAGTAATTGAGGTGCAAATCAACAAAGACAGCATTTTGATCCCATACCTATGACCTATAAAGAGCTCTACCAAACCTTGCTCTAAAATCACTTAATGGCTTTGATCTATGTCCTAAAAAAGAAGTCACCATACCCGCCATGGTACAACCCTAATGCCCACTATGAATGCCGTGCTGAGGTAACGGGGCATGACATTGAGAACTATACATATTTCAAATGCTATATGCAAAATATAATCAACACAAAAGTTTTACAGTTCGAGATGAATAGAGACCAAATATTGCTACCAATACTTTACCAAACCACACTGAGCTAGTTACAAACATTATCGATACTGAGCCATAAAATTTGTGTCTTTCCACCAAGACCTGATTTTAATAATGGAGTCATGACAGAAGCCCCTGCACTTTTCCTGCCCCTTTCATGTAATGTCAAGAAATGAAAACCTACCCATCCTCACCCAAAGGTAAGTAGGTGTCCTATGTAAGGGGCATCTTTATCAAACATTATCAATGAAATGACTTTTGCATATATCATTTCATATTGTGTGCGTACATCATATTTCAATCTCTGTCTCAATTACTTTTATCCAAATCCCTGGGTTGTGTGTATGCCTTTTGCAATATCTATTTCCTCACCCTTTAAGGTGTCTTGACGATAGTGACGTGGATTTGTCTGATGGGTCTTTAAAGATCGATTTCAAACAGTCAATATGCACTAGTGAAGTTGATTATGAAAAAGGTTTGAAGAAAGCTTCATACCACCAGACCTTTTATAGTTCATGATCCAGTATGATAATTCCATCCTTATCGCCCAAAGATGAATGGGGCAGTTAAGGCAGCCAACAAAAACATTAAAAGAATAGTTAAGAAAATGGTTGAGACTTACAAAGACTAGCATGAGAAGCTATTCTTTGCACTTCATGCCTATCGAACCTCAGTTCACACTTCCACAGGTGCTACCCCATTTTTTTTTGTCTATGGGATGGAAGCTGTATTGCTTATCGAAGTTGAGATCCCTTTTCTCAAAGTCCTAATGGAAACCAAACTTGAAGAAGTTGAATGGGTCAAGAACAGATACAACCAGCTCAACCTCATCGAGGAAAAATGTATGAAGGCCATCTACCATGGTCAAATGTATCAAAGACGTATGATCCAAGCCCATGACAAAAAGATGAACCGATAATAATTTCACTCAGGTGAATTGGTATTGAAGAAAATCCTCCTAATTCATAAAGATCCACGAGGCAAGTGGACCCCTAATTAGGAAAGACCGTATGTCATGAAGCAAGCCTTCTTCAGAGAGGCCCTAATCTTGTTAGAAATGGATGGCAATGTCTTGCCCAACCCAGTCAACTCAGATTTCGTAAAGAAATATTACACATAAAGGGCAAAAACCTGGAAAGGCATCCTTCAGAAAAGAGAAAACAAAAAAACAAAACAAAACAAAAATAAAAACAAAAAACAAAAAAAAAACCAAAAAAATAAAAAAATAAAAAAACAAAAGGGTCCAGAGGAAAATCTGAAAAAAGTATCTGGGTAATCGACCTGACCACAGTTGAAAACCCATAAGGGCAACTTAAGAAGATCAATTTTGATGAGGCATAGATTGAGATCACCAACAGGACAATGCAAAGCAATCCTAGAGATCTTTTAAAGATCAGCTCATGCTAGGCACATTCATTGTTCGAGAATGATTCTGAAAAGCACCTAAAAAACATCCATGTTATGATTGTCGGAGGTATCTTTTGCCCAGAAGATCATCTTTCTCGCCACCCTATCAATTGCTTGTCAAAATAGTATATTGAGTTATGTCTCTTTGTTCTTATGAATAAATATTACCTTATTTCTTTTAACCCCTATACAATTTACATTACACTTGTCATTTAACTGATAATGTTTGATAATCAACTGAAATATGCATTAGGACATCTTCATATTACATCGAAAGGAAAAGAAAAGCACAGGGAATTTTGCTCATGCCCTGATCATCAAGATCATGCATTTTTTTTATCCAAAGACCCATTCGGCATGACCATACACCAAAAGCATTTCTTGCTTTTAGAGGCCATATCCCAAGAAAAACCATTTTAAGCTAACCAAAAATTGCCCATGCATTCTATCAGAATCCTATTAAAACCAGAAACATTAACCTAATTGAGCAAACAATCTCCAAATTTGTTGACAATGCCTTCTAATTATCAGGAAAATGATTAAGCCTCTCGAATCGAGAAATGCAACAATCCAAATTCTCGAGAATATATTTTTGGTAACATCCTTAATGGAGCCGGGACAACCTATAATCCGTAACGAGATTAGGAAATTTTCCATCTATAGTCACATTAAATCACCAACCCTATGAGAGTTTAAATGACATACAAAGAGCTATCTCTCATATTAGACTTCACATCATGCAATCATGATAGCATTCCATATCATGCCTTCACATTACCACCATACATCATCATTTTTACAATATCACTCCAAGCTAGGTTTACTGAACCTTAAAGGAATTCCTAGTAAGTACTTTATGCTTTGCAAACCAAGTGTCATATAGGTAAGGTTTTTTTCTCCTCATCACCTTATGTCAAAACCCTTTTTATTAAGAAACTATTGTCAAAGGGCCAGTGTCAAGCAATTATTGTCCAAAAATTATCATCAAAAACTTTTGTTGAGAACATTCATCAGAAGCTTTGTTAAGCATTTTGTCAAGAACTAGTGTCAAAACCCTTTCATCAAAAAATTTTGTCATAAACTTTTGTTAAGAAAAACTTGTATTAGAAGTTTTATCAAAAAAGTTAGCCTATTTTAAAGCCCACAAGTCAGTGGCACCTTCTTCAAAGCCCACAAGTCAGTGACACCCTTTTCAAAAGCCCACAAGCCAATGGCACCTCTTTAAATCCCATAAGTCAATGGCATCCTTTTAAAGCCCACAAGTCAGTGGCACCTTTTTTTAAAGCCCACAAGTCAGTAGCACCTTTTTTTAAAGCCCACAAGTCAGTGGCACCCTCTTTGAAGCCTGCAAGTCAGTGACACCTTTTTTAAAGCCCATAAGTTAGTGGCACCCCTTTAAAGCCTACAAGTCAGTGGCACCCTTTTGAAAGCCCACATAAAGTTGGTGGCACCCAAGTCAAAGCCCATACGAGTTAGTGGTACCCAAGTCTAAGTCAAAGCTCACACGAGCTGGCGGCACCCGAGTCAAAGCCCACATGAGCTGGTGGCACCCAAGTCTAAGTTAAAGCCCGTATGAGTTGGCAACACCTAAGTCAAAGCCCACACGAGCTGGTGGCACCTAAGTCTGAGTTAAAGCCCACACAAGTTGGCGACACCCAAGTCCGAGTCAAAGCCCACATGAACTAGTGGCGCCTAAGTCTGAGACAAAGCTCACACGAGCTGGCAACACCTGAGTCAAAGCCCATGTGAGCCTGTGGCACCCAAGTCTAAGTCAAAGCTCATATGAGTTTACGGCACCTGAGTCAAAGCCTACAAGAGTCGGTGGCACCCAAGTCTAAGTCAAAACCCACACAAATCGATGGCACTAAGTATAAGTCAAAGCCTACATAAGTTGGCGGCACTCAAATCAAAGGCCACAATAGCTGATGGCACCCAAGTTTGAATCAAAGCCCACACAAGCTTGTGGCACTCGAGTCAAAGCCCACATGATTTAGTGGCACCTAAGTCTAAGTCAAAGTCCACACGAGTTGGTTGCACCCATGTCAAACCTTAAAGCCTGTATGAGTTGATGGCACCCAAGTTTAAGTCAAAGCCCGCACAAGCTGGTGGCACTCATATAAAAAATCCATGTTCTCTGCACTTGCCTATGAGGGTCAAACCTTAGAAAACCTAAACCCTAATGTTTTAGGGAATGTCATTCCACCCCAAACAAAATGGTGTCTATTCATTTTTGCCCTATTCCTAATTTTTAGCAATGGTCAAAGAGGGGCAGCTGTAGACACCTTATTTTGTCTGGGCTAACTTTTAGCAATTTGGAGCATAGACATGAGAGGGACGGTTGTCACCCGGTGAAAAAGTATTTTAAGGAGGTTAAGAAGGCCTAGGGATCATATCAAAGGTAAATGCAAAGATGTGGCATCAAATGACATAGTTCAAGGTGTCAAAGGACAAAAGATATGAGAAAATTCATAATTTTACTTGAATGTATCAATACATGGTTCTCATGTATCGATACAATGCTCTAATGATCCAAAAATTTGAAATGTCCCCATTTGTATCAATATAACATGTAGATGTATCAATACATGAGCCTCTATTTTGATATAGGACCTCATGTATCGATACTAGGCCATGCCAAGACCAAAACTTGCATTCTGTAAAGAAATGTATCGATAAATATCAACATGTATCGATACAGTGGTTCATAGTATCAATACAATGGTTAATAGCATCGATACAATGTTCATTGTATCGATACCATCAAGGTTTTTGGACCAAATGTATTGATACATTATGCAATGCATCAATACATGTAGGCCATTTTCACGATCCCAGCATTTTTTACTAATCCACCATTGATCCAAAACTCGATTTCAACTTATTTCTTTGCATTAGGAAAGATTAAAACATTTATCAGATTACTAATTTAGGCTTTTGAACTAATCATAAGGTTTTTTTGAAGTCTAAATTGGATAAAAAAGATCAATATCACATGATCACCCTACTCCCCAGTTTGTTAAATAATATCACAATCAGCCACCCTATTTGCTGGAAAATCATTTCAACATTTAAACTAGCCACCGTATGCCTATCATATTGGCAGCAAGTTGCTCCTTACAGCCACTCTATAGCCACCATGCTGACATCACTTTGTCCTCCTTGAAAAATGGTAAAAAATACCTCCAATTTGGCCCCAAAAAGCTAGTATAAATAAACCACTTATATCTCAGCTAAAAAAGGTTAGATTCCATTTCATTTACAACTTCCAAAGCACATTCCTACACCAAGAAAACTAGAATCCCATAACTCTTCACCCACCACCCAAAAACAACCCAAAGACATTCATTCCCAACCATTGACATTCTAAAAATCACCTTTATCCATACCAGAACCAAAACCTCATTATTTTTCTCTTTTTTTTGCTTATTAACAATAAGGAAAAGAGGGAAATTCAAGCCAACTCTACTGCTCTAATTATTTGGCCAAAAAGTGAAGTTTTATTGGTATAACTTCTCACTTTATCACTTGCATTTTTTTATTTTTTAGCATCTTTATCATTTTAGTGAACTCTCTATGTTTCCATCACCCTCTTAGGATTATCATGCATTATTATGGTTTTTGGTTATGGTAGTTTAGGATTTGGATGCCTTAATGCCCTTTTGATGTGCAAAATGCCTTATTTCATCCTCATTAGGTTTGATAGCTCTTACTCATTCATTTTATGCCACATCCATGCATCTTATTATGATTAATCCATGAATGAATCATTAGCCTAACACATTTCAAGCACATTTATACATTAGCTTGCATGAACCATTTTCATTTTTAGCATCCATAACATTTTCTTGTCACAATGCATAACACTTTCTTTGTCTAAACCATTGGTAAAGTTAGCATCCCCATTCATGTTGCATGCCATCCCTTTGTATGTTTGTTGTCTTCTCTTTGTCAAAATGTATGTTTAATGGTTGTCAAAAACTAATTTTTAAAACCCCCCAACCCAAGCATGTTAACCTCAACCAATGAGGATTAGCATGGACTTAGCATTTTCCTTAAAGTTATTAAAATATCTTAGGGAAAATTAAGTTTTTCTAGATCTAGAATCTTGGTTAAACAAGCTCAAATCTTCTAATTTTGAAACAAAAATGATCTTACAATTATTCCCTAAATGTTTGTACCTTTTTTTTTGAGTCAGAACCTTGAGTGGTATGATCAATGGGCTGTTTCATTGTCCCAAACTACTCTGGGGCTATGTAAATGAGTTCATGATGCTCATGCCACTCTTTCCCTTTAGTCATAGATGTTCGAGCGTCAATAACTCGAGTTTGGACCCCTAGACAAAATACATTTTGAGAGATATCCCCTACTTTGCTTTGTCCCCTGCTAGTAGCACAATGTTGCAAATTGAAAAATCACTTTAAAATCCTAAGTGATTTTTCATAAATTTTCTGATATTTTTCTCTCAAAGCAGGTCGAATTATCTTTAAAAGATGTCTTATTCATCCTCGAATCATTTTGGATGAAAGAGTTATGATTTTCAATTCAAAACTGTCTGTAACCTCTAGAATTCAAACATGTATTCTGGTTGGGCCATTAGGCCTACTACATGATTTTTCCAAAATTTTCAAACATTTTTCCTAAAAGATTCATGAAATCCCTTTTTCAGAAAGGTATCACTTGCAATTTTTTGATACCAAATAAGTCCGAGGTGATTTTTCAAATTTTGACACACCTTGTCCCTCATATGCTTTGCTAGTAGCTTAATCAGTCCAAACTTGAAAATTTATTCACGTGAAAAATGACTTTTTGGGATATAGGGAATATTTTTAGTTTAACCCTTATCGAGTTACCTTTCTAATGATATCTTGTCCATCCTCTAAAGCCTTCAAACCAATTTAGAATAAATTTGAGAAGCAGGATAGCATGATGCTATCCCCTATTTTTGGTTATGGTTAAAATTGAATTATCTTCCCGAATTTTCTCTTGAGACATTCTAATGTCTCCGTATCACCCCGATCAAACTCAAGAACATGCTTTGACCTCCCATAGGCTCGTATCAAGGCATAAACACATTTTACATCTTTAGCATCCTCAGTCACAATAATTTCACTTGCCAAAAGTTGTCGAAAGGCTTACACATTTCCTAAATCACAAGGTTTTGTCAACTTAATTTTTACAACTCAACTTCTTTAAAGAAGCATCAGATAGGCCACTTTCGAGACACTCTAACCTCAACTTTCTGAGAAGATACTTCAACCCTATTTTTGCAAATTGTCAACCTTTAAAAAATCTTTCTTCATCAAAGTCATTCATCATCCATGGGGATATTCCAACCCCATCCTTTTGAGGGGATACTCCAACCCTATCTCTCAATTATAACTAAATTTTTTTCTCCTTCCTGAACTTCCATGAATATGTCAAACAAACCTTGTTTAATCAAGGAACCCAGATGCATCTTGAAAGTTATCGATTCAGTTATTCCCAGGTAATCGATGCCAATTGCGAGATAAATTCCAATAGTCCACCCATTTTTCTTTATTCTTGCATTAAATGATCCATGTCATCTTACTTCATTTATTGCCTTACTGACATGATTTCTTTGTGATGATTATATGCATTCATGTTTTCAAAATATTTCAAATAAAATTAAAGGTAATGTATAGCATGGTATCTCTTCAGTGCCCAAAGTGGAACATACCATTTTCAAAGTAAAATCTAGAGGTCATTTTTTATTGAAAATCTCTATATTCCCCATCTCTCCGGGGTGTATATGAGATTAAATCTTTTTTATTCAAACTTGGATTTATGTTTCTATAAGATAATACAATAAAAGAAGGGTTATATCGAAATAATGATCAAAAGAATCGAAACTAAGATAAGGCATAGCTAGTAAGGTACCGATTTTGGGCATCGCAAAGTGGTTCGTACCTCATCGCATGTAACCAACTCCTGAACCCAAACGGTGAACCTTTGCATTATGTAAACCATGGGATTGATGTTTTGAGTTTCATAACTCAAAATATAGGTTTTAATAGGCATCCAATCATGCCTATCTCCAAACGTTGGCCATCACGTGATGGTAATCCGAGGCCAATAAGATGAGCGATTCATCTTGTGGTCCTCCTTTACTGTGTCACAAGTCGAGAATCTGTACTTTCTTGTTCTCATCATGTTGCAAAGGAAAAGTCTCGATCAAGAAGATATTCTAAGTTAAAAGAATATTTTAAGTCGTACGCATTCATAGGTCTACGAGGATCCACCCTAGGGTACATTGCGACATATCCCAATGAGGAGAATGTGTTTATGGTGCCTAATCATGAATGGAAGAGAGATTATTATCTGAATCCATGTTAGTCCAAATCGACGAACGAACATTAATTCTAAAAATGGTAGAAAGAGATGTTTATCTTATAAAACCAAAGCATGAATATCACTTATCCCAATGAGGAATTGTGTTTATGGTGCCTAATTACGAAATGAAAGGAGATTATTATGTGAATCCGTGTTTGTCCAAATCGATGAATGAACATTAATTTCGAACATGGTAGAAAGAGAGGTTTTTCTTATGAAACCAAAGCTTCAATTGATTTATCCTAATAAGGAGAATGAATGTGTGGTGCCTAATCATTAAAAGAAAGAAGACTATTATGTGAATGCTAGTTTATCCCAATTGAAAAATAAACTTTAATTCTAAAATTGGTAGAACAAGAAGTTTTTTCCTTTGAAACCAAAGCTTAAATATCATTTATCCCAATTAGAAGAATATGTTTATGGTGCCTAATCAAGAAAAGAAATGAGGTTATTATATGAATCTATGTTTATCCCAATTGACAGATGAACTTTGGTTCTAAATAATGGTGGGATGCGAAGTTTTTCTTATGAAACTAAAGCATCACTCCATTTATCCTAATGAGGAGAATGAATTTGTGATGCCCAATCATTAAACGAAGGGAGATTGTTATGTGAATGCGTGTTTATACCAATTAAAAAATAAACTTTGATTCTAAAAATGGTAGAAAGCCATGTTTCCCCTTTGAAACCAAAGCTTCAATATCATTTATTTTAATAAGGAGAATGTGTTTATGGAGCCTAATCAAGAAAGGAAGGGAGATTGTTATATGAATCTGTGTTCGTCCAAATCGATGAACGGACATTAATTCTAAAAATAGTAGAAAGAAAAGTTTTTTCTTATGAAACCAAAGCATGAATATTATTTATCCTAATGAGGAAACATGTTTATGGTGCCTAATCACAAAAAGAAAGGAAATTATTATGTGAATCCGTGTTTGTCCAAATCAACGAACAAACATTAATTCTAAAAATGGCAGGAAGAGAAATACAAACATTAATTCTAAAAATGGCAAGAAGAGAAATTTTTCTTATGAAACCAAAGCATTAATTCATTTATCCCAATGAGCAGAATGAATGTGTGGTGCCCAATCATTAAAAGAAAGGAGATTATTATGTGAATGCGTGTTTATCCCAATTGAAAAATAAACTTTAATTCTAAAAATGGTAAAAAGGAAAGTTTTTCCTTTGAAACCAAAGCTTCAATATTATTTATTCCAACGAGGAGAATGTGCTTATAGTGCGCAATCATGAAAAAAAAGGAGGTTATTACGTGAATCCATGTTTATCCTAATTGACAGATGAATTTTGACTCTAAATAATGGTGGGATGCAAAGTTTTTCTTATGAAACTAAAGGACCAATTCATTTATTCCAATGAGAAAAATCAATTTGTGGTGCCCAATCATTAAAGAAGGGAAATTATTATGTGAATGCATATTTATCTCAGTTGCAAAATGAACCTTAATTCTAAAAATGGTAGAAAGAGATTTTTTCCCTTGAAACCAAAGCTTTAATATCATTTATCCCAATAAGGAAAATGTGTTTTTGGTCCTAATCACTAGAGGAAAGGAGAGTATTATGTGAATCCATGTTTCTCTAAATTGACAAATGAACATTAACTCTTAAAATGTAGAAAGAGATGTTTTTCTCATGAAAGCAAAGTATGAATACCATTTATCCTAATGAGAAGAACGGATTTATGGTACCCAATCATTAAAAGAAAGGAGATTACTATGTAAATCCAAGTTTATCTGATTAAAAAATAAACTTTAATTCTAAAAATGGTAAAAAGAGATGTTTTCTTATGAAACCAAAGCCTCAATATCATTTATTCCATTGAGGAGAATGTGTTTATGGAGCCTAATCATGAAAAGAAAGGAGATTATTATGTGAATCAGTGTTTGTCCAAATCAATGAACGAACATTAATTCTAAAAATGGTAGAAAGAGAAGGGTTTCCTATGAAACCAAAGCATTAATACCATTTATCCTAATAAGGAGAATGTGTTTACGGTGCCTAATCACAAAAAAGATAGGAGAATATTATGTGAATCCTTGTTTGTCCGAATTAACAGACAAACATTATTTCTAAAAATGGTAGAAAGAGAAGTTTTTCTTATGCAACCAAGGCATCAATTCATTTATCCCAATGAGGCGAATGAATTTATGGTGCCCAATCATTAAAAGAAAGGAGATTATTATGTGAAT
>JBBYHK010495217.1:0-15306 GCA_038382065.1 Adansonia grandidieri | reverse complement strand
AAAAACAAAGAACATTCGACCAACCAATCTTCATTAAGATCGCACCTTGCTCTATCCATTCCTCGCTTTTTTTTTGTTGACCAAAACCTTATAATTGTTCTTGAGGTCTTTCGAGTTCAACATAAAACACAAAATAACATCAGTCCAATAGCACTCGTGAATCACTAAGATTTGAGAAGGCTCTAGTAGTCTATTGTATAGCTCACCATTAAAGTCCACACACTTCTGTTGCTCATGACCTTAAGTGACCATGCTGCTGCAATGTTCGTGGAAGGAATAATAAACTCAAAGTTACAAAGCTTTTTGGGTTGGTATGATCTTGAATCAAATGTTTAAAATTTTTATTTATTAATTTGACCACATGTAAGTCTTTGTCTAAAATCTTATAAAAACTTAGATTTTTTTAATTCCAGTTCTACTACATATGTTTTTATTCATTTTATTTATAACCACTTAATAAGCATGACCTCGAGATTTTCCAAAAATTTTCAACTTATATTAAACAACGATATAATTCTAAATAATATGATTTAATATAATAATATTTAATTTTCTTAAATAATAGTACTTAATAATATTGTTAACTAATAATCATTAAAATGTTAAATTATATTAAGCAATACTTCTTAAATCATATACAATATACTATAAATTTATTACATAACTTTAAACTAAATAATATTATGCTGTTAATATATTATATTTTCATGTGATTTGTATTTAATATTTTATATATGTTTTAAACTTTTTATTTTCAAGTAAATTTATATGTTAGTAAATATTTTTAATTTTATTATTATTTTTTATTAAATTTAATATTATTTTATTTATAAATTAATTAATTTCATTGATAATTTTTATTTTGAAAATGCATAATATTCTTTTATTTCGTAGCTATTACACATGTGAATAGTGTCAGAAATGAAAACAATTTTCGAAACAATAAAAATAAAAATAAAAATTCTTGCTTTATATAATTTTAAAATTTTCATTTTAGTCTTATTTTTTTCTTTTAATAAAAACATATCCAACACTTTTTTCTCTTGCTATCTAAAACAGAAAAGAAATTGTTGCCAAACTATACCTAAATTACAATAAAGAAAATGACTTAAGCCTAATCTTCACTCAAATTGTCTCAAATATCAAATGGCCTAAATTAAAACTGAACCTAACCTAAATATGATCGCTAATATTTAGTTACCTAATAAAGTTTGTTGAAAGTTGACCTAACCCCCCCAAAAAAACCTAGATTAAATGTCAAAAGACAAACTTTGATTAACTTAAAAAATCTAACAATCTATAATCAACTTTGATGTTCCAACAAAAATCTATCAATGAGAATTTGATTTAATTTTGTGTTAGTTTGTCTAGTTATATGTGTTTATTTGATTTTAATTAATTTAATTTTATATGAGATATAATATCATTATAATTATAACTTCTACTTGTATTTATAACTTCATCAAAATAATCCAAACAAAAAAATCAATAAAAAATATTAAAACTTGAGATGATCGAGACTCAAAATAATTAACTCGAATCGAAGTCAACTTACTAGATTGTCTATAACAAAAGTATATACACACTCGCCCTTCTATGAGTTGCATGAGTTAATCATTAAAAATTAACAATTGAAAACTAAACCATTTGAAAGCATGTAAGCTTAAAACTTGAGACAACCAACCTTTAAAAAATTGAACCAACTATAGTCATCGAGCACCCAAAATAATCTAAAGTAACCTAAAATGCAAATGAGCTGTGTAAAGTTTTATATTTTTGCTCATAAAATGACTATTAATGATATTGATAGTTATATACTTGACTTAATAAGATTGTGGGCGGTTAAATCATTTATGATATTTTTGATATATGGTCCATGAATTTGTCTTATCTTTATTTTCTTTTGGTTATAAATTTTTTTCTAATTTAATTTCTTTCAAAAGTAATTGGAGTTTTCTCATTCTAAATGTAATTATTTAAGTATAGTTATTGAGTGTAACTATAGACTAAAAAGAATTTCTTATTTTTGACATCTTATTCTCTTCCTCTTTACGAACAGCCAATGAGAGCGTGGATTTATATATGAATCTAGAAACTAGAAAGCAATAAAAGATATTTGTATGATATTTTACTCATGGAGGAAACATTAAATTAAGCTTAATTATCCAATTAATGTGTCATCAAGTGGACCAAGCAACATCAAAGATGGAGAGGGACCAGCAAGCAAGAGAAAGTATTGGCATTTGTTGTGTAGTTAGATAATATTGCACACTTGTTTCAATTGTCTTTAATTTGTGAACTTTTTAGGGAGAGTTTGCTCATTTATTTTAACCTTTTATGGACACATAGAGGTGGTAAGACATAGGCTAGTATTTTGAATTCTCGAAATAGATTCAAATTTGAATAGATTTTTTTAAAATTGATTTAATTCTATTCAACCTTTATTAGTTTAGATTGGTTTAATTCATTGATTTTTATAAATTATTTAAAAAATATACTATTTTTATATTATTTTAAATAGATATAAAGCTAAAATAGTTATTTATTTTATAAAATTTAAAAGTGATATAAACTAATAAAATATAATTTGATTTGAATATTTTTGATATTCTCACTTCTTGATCTGAAAGTGAATCTGATGTAAATCGCCAGGTTTATCAACAACAATAAACTTAAATTCCATTATTAATTTGGCTATACAGTTTGTTTAGAGATTTACAAGACACTACAGCTCCTCTGATAGTAAAGACAAACCACTAGTGGATTTCAAATCTTCAGTATTGGATATCCAATTTGCATCACTATACCTTTAAGCTATCAATTATCCATGAATATTCTACTTGAGATATGTAGAAAGTCTCAGGGTAGCAAGTAATAATATTTCAAAAATTTACAATTAAAATAATCAAGATCACAGCGAATGAGAATTTATAAAGATAAAGCCTAGATTCTCTAAACTGGATCGTCTTGCATGATTTTAACTAATTTTTTAAAATCAAGAACCTAAAGAACGAATCAAGATCTTAACATACCTAAATCTTGAAAAGTCTTTTAGCTATTCCATGACCTAAGAACATGTATACTGAGCTCGATTGTCATAAACCAAAGCTGTCCAAATGTCCAGTCTCTAATAGTTATCCATACATGTAATCTAGAAAACCTTCAATAAGGTTAAGATTTTGTTTGCTAGGAGCCGTACTAGCAGCTTAGGTTTCACAAACCTTCCCTTACCCTTAAAGTACCTTGATTCAACAATCAAAATGAGATGAAGTAAACAAATTTCTCCAAGAAATCAAGATTTGCAAAATGCCTTTTAGGGTTTTTAGGCAAAATGCAAACCAAGATATCTTTAGTCTTCTTGGCTGAATTTTTCTAGCCTTTTCCTACCCTATTGGATAGAAAACATGAATTAATATGTCTAGGGTTCAAAATTTTAATTCTTGAAAAATTACAAATTTACCTCTGGCCTATGTGAACTTATTTAAATTAGGCCAAAGTAATGATTACTTGTATTAGATATATTAGCCTAATCTTATTTTAATCAGCTGATCATCCTTATGTGTGTAACCTATTAGGCCCCTATCATGTTAGCAATAAATATAAAATATCTAATTAAGAATGTTTATATTTATAGACCAAGATTGGCATCTAGTAACGCATCATGGTCACCTAACATGTAAAAAGTGTCAATATGGTTTTGACAAGCCCTTCAGTATTCAGTATCTCAGTGTAATAAATATCCTTTCATTATATATCCTAAAATTAGCAAGAGCATGGTTCAGTATCTACTCTTAGCCCATTCAATATTAGTATGCAACCTCTATGTCTTAACTCCATAATTAGTATTACCATGGTCAAGGTTTTTGAGTTAATATGGGTGAGGCACATGCGAGATATGTCCCCCTAAATCACTTAGGATGATGAATCATCTTTGGACCATTCATTCATCTATTATATGATTCAAGCCATACCCAAAACCACCTATCATAAGCATCTATCTACTGTGGACTTGTTTATGATAGAATCAAAGCATGACATTCTTCATATGAGATGACTTAATGTCATAAGTCTAAAAATCACTTACACTATTAATGCATAAGAGTATTTTCATAGACACTTGAGTGAAATATCAAATAGAACTCTCATGGTAGTCATGTTCAGTGAAATTTTTACCATAGCAAGCACCTAGATGATGTTTTCAAGTATATCTATACCTTAACTAATGAGATCAGTTACATGCATTTCATGCATGGAGGCTTACATATGCTAGTCTTTTTGCATTATCAATGCCCTATCTTGACAATACAATGACTAAGAGCGACTTTAGAAATATGGCTTTAATGTTTTGGGATTTCACAATTATAACTCTTTACGATTCCCTTACAAAGGCAATGTGTTTCATAGGCTTTATCTGCATAAGATATTTTATAACAATTATAGAATGAAATCTTGTGGATAAATAAATATCTCTATAGCAATAATAAAATATAACATTTGATTACATGAAATCATTAAATGCTAATGCCTTAAAAGCCATAACGATTGGCTTATAAGGCTTACACTAACAATCTCTATCTAGCACCAAAGACAATCGCCCATATGTCTAAGTCTCATACTATCCATATAATCATTATGTATTTGCTAGGACAGAACTTTAGTGAAAAAATTTGTTAAGCTCTCCTTAGAGGGTATTCGTTCCATATTAACATCATGTTTCTTAATAATGTCTTTAATTATGTGATATTATCATAACACGTGGTTTTTAATTTATGATAAGGCCTTGGTTCTTTAGCTAATGCTATGGCTCTATTGTTATCAGGTAACATCAAGTTCATCAAATGAACTTATCCATTCAAATTTCCTCTAACATGGCCTCCCTCTTGGGGATATATCTGACTTTTGTTGTTGAGTCTACAGTTTTCCATGTTTGGAACTTTTCTAACTAACTATAGCACCATTAAGGGTAAATACAAAACTATTTTGTAATTTACTATCATCCTAATCAGATTAAAACCATCAATAGAGTAATCCCTAATAAAGAGATTAACAAAGAGTTTAGCCCCACCATATTCGTCTTTCTATTTCATCTTTCTATCTAATTTCCTAGGATATAACTCTTTTGAGTAGTGTACACCATGTACTATAGGCCGGTTTCCTCTCTTAGAGTTTTTCATGCTAAATCTTTTCAGCACCTTGCCTATGCAAGTAGATTAGGATAAGCTAAGTAGTCTTTTCAATCTATCTCTATAGATTTTAATTCTTGTAATGTATCCTACTTCTCCTAAATCCTTTATGGAAAATTGTCTAGGTAGCCAGACTTTAGTGGCTTCCAGCATTGGTATTCATTTCCTAGGAGTTATATGTCATCAACATATAGCATTAAGAAAACAATAGCTAGCTAGCCCATTCATCTTTTTATAGACATATGGATCGCTAGAATTCTTTATGAAGCCACATTCTTCAATTGCCTTCTTGAATCTAAAATTCTAACTTTATGAAGCTTGCTTTAGTCTGTATATGGACTTTCTTGGTCTATATACTTGATTTGGATTACACTTAGACGTAAAACCATTAGGTTGTGTCACGTACACTTCCTCTCGTAAATTCTCACTAAGGAAAGCAATTTTTTTATCCATTTACCATATCTCATGATCATGATATGCAGTTATAGCATGTGTAATCCAAATGGATTTTATCATGGCAACTAGCAAAAAGGTTTCCTTACAATCAATGCCTTCCACCTGATTATAACTTTTTGCTACAAGTCTGGCCCTATACGTTTGCACATTGCCATCAATGTCAATTTTTCTCTTAAAGACCCATTTACACGCAATGGGCTTTATCCCTTCGAGTAGATCAACCAAAGTCCATACCTAATCAACTTCCATGGCATTTATTGCAAATTTCATGGCTTTAAGTCAATTATCGGAATCAATGTCGGACATTGCTTCCTTATAATTAGTAGGTTTAGTATGACAAGGCAAATTATCTTAATCCATGAGAAATCTTTATCTCTCTAGAACTTTCTTGATCTTACAAGATTAACAGAGTTGTTGTCTTTTGAGCTTTAGATTAAGCATCTTATGCTTTAACATGGGCTCCGATTCCATGGAAATCTTAACTTGTAGTTCTTAAACTTATTCAAGATCAATTTTACTCCCATTGAACTTTTCTAGTAGAAACTCTTTCTTTAAAAAGACTATGTGTTTTGAAATAAATGCTTTTTGTTCAATTAGGTGGTAAAAATAGTATCCATGCAACCTTTTTGGATACCTCACAAATTTAGATTTGACTAATTTAGATAGAAACTTATTAGTCGTTATTAACTTTATATAAGATGGATAACCCCAGGTTTTGAAATAAGGTAACAATGGTCTTTTGCCATACCATATCTCATATGGCATCTTATTTACAAATTTAGATGGAACCCTATTTAAAAGATATAGGATAGTCTCTAAGGCATATCCCTAAAAAGATATCGAAAGGCCTATCTTAGACATCATGGAAAAAACCATGTCCAGCAAGGTTAGGTTTCTCTTTTCAGATATTATATTATGTTGTAGAGTTTTGGGTGGAGTCCATTGTGATAGAATACCATTTTCTATTAGATGACTTAAGAATCCTTGACTTAAGTATTCTCCTCCTCGATCATATCAAAAAGCTAGCATACTCTTCCCAGTTTCTTTCTCTACTTTAGCCCTAACTTTTTAAACTTGTCAAATGCTTCAAAATTATACTTCATTAAGTGCATGTATCCATAAATTCAATAATAATTGATAATAGGAATATCCATGTCTAGTCATTGTATTCATTGGTCCACATATATCACTTTTACCAGTGAAGGGATTCTTGGTTATCTCACTAAGGAAACAGCATTCACATGTCCCATTGGCTCGTAATCATATGGGTCAAGATAACCTTATTTGTGTAACTTGGCTATTGAGGTTTTATTAACATGTGAAGCATACAATGCCAGATATAAGCCTTTTTTGGATCATTCTTTTTAGGTTTTTTCATATTTATGTTAAGTAAAGGCATTTCAAAATCCAAAACAAATAGCCTATTTTTTAATGAGGCCAATCCATATGCCATGCCACTTAGAATGATAGTTTAACTTTTGCTTTTCATTCTAAACTCAAAATCATTATTGTCAGTGAGGTATGGTACTAAAATGATATTTCTAGACAATCTAGAAGTGTAAAGACATTCTTTTTGCTCCAATGGCATGCCTACTAGCAATGATAAGGTACAAGTTTTGATGGCAATGGCTTTAATTTGTGATCCATTGCCTATTCTTAGAACCACTTCATTAGAGCCTAACTCTCTTCTATTTTTCAACAAACTTATGTCATTGCATAAGTGCGATTCACTACTTGAATCAATTATCTACACGGTTAAATCAGCAGTGGAGTAATTTAACTTAATCATGTGAAAATCAGCTACCTTCTATTAAGAACATTTCTTAATTTCACATACCAATCCAAACATTTTGGGCTTATGGCATCTAAATGTGCCTTACAATATAGTTATTATATTTACCATCACTAAAAACCTAGTATGAACTAAGTATAATTAGTTATTCATGTATTAAACTAATAATGACAAGGTATTAAATCTTTATTGGTTTTTTTTCTAATTTTTTGAAAAATAGCCCCCCTAATTAATTAGAAATCTCTTTAAGATATTTCTTGTAGATTGGGACCCCTTTCAACATGTTACAACCTTAGGGATAGCCTAACAAATCTAGCAAGCCTAATTGGGTAGGCTACATAGCTTGCCTATTACATCTGTATGCAACTCCTAGATCAGTTATGTGGTAACTCTTTCTCTAAATGCATCATATGCATTTTGCCCAACCATTGCCTTTAACACCATGCTGTCAAGTTTATAAGTATTCGAATAGCACGACATTAGTTGAGTAAGACCATTAATTATAGCTCAAGAAGCTCGGATGGAAGAGACCTTGAGGATAGCCTAAAAATCCCTACAATTGGAACTTGGATATCTTGTTATAATCTAATGGAAGGCAGTTTTATCATGTGAAATGTGTGACTTAATATTGTATGAGGCATTTTTTTTGTTCATTTTGTCTTTTAATTAAGGTCTCATCATATTTGCATGTATAACATTTATAACATCACATGAAATAAATCTATTATCATGCATACTACTTAGATGATTACAGACTACTATCTAATACGATTTCCTTGAGCCATCGAAGAAAATTTCTTGGTTAATTCCTAGGTGATTATATACAAAGTCCTTAAAAGCTTTTTGCAATCTCCTAGGCTCCATAGTGCTATTGCTTGGATCCTCATCTTCGAGTTATAAAATTTTTCCTATCTATTCTTAATTTTTACACTTTTATGTAATCTTTATAACAAAGAAATCTCAAGTTACACATGAGGATATTTAGGAGAGAAAAGAATTTTATAACTCTAGAGAAAAATAGAGATAAGGTAAGGTTTGCAGCCTATTTAAAAATTTAAACATCTATGAACAATTAATCGTATATCTGCAATCATATTTTAAGCCTAGTCCATAATTATCCTATTCATCCACAACAATTATGAATATATAAACATGTGTTTTAAATTCAAGTTACAAATTATCAATGCTTTAAACAATTGATACGTATTTAATTTAATTAAGAAAGTAATGTTCTTACATGATTAACATTTATTATAATTATATTAAAACAAATCCTACTCAAAATAAGTTTAATCATTTAAGTTAAATATATTTTTTTAATTAATCAAATTAATTGAATTTTAGTTCTACGCTTATTATATTATACAATTTATATCTTAAAAATATAAAAAAATAATACAATTGGATAATTAGGTGTTCGATGATATGTAAGAGTTTTAATGGAACTTATCCTCTTAAAGAGGTATATTGTGCCACCTTGCTAATTTTTAGCAAAAGTAATTTTTTAAAGTTAGTTTAATTGATCAGATTTTAAATTTCAAGAAAAATAAAATTCGAAGAATCCTACTCCAAGTATGGCAGAATCTTGGAAGAGTTCTACTCCCACTAAGTCTTTATTACATGCATGGCTATCTTCGCCATCCTAATCCAACTTAAATGCCATTGTCTTCCTCCCACTATACGTCTAAAAATACTGCAAATTTGCAGCAATTTCTTGCTGTCATTGTTGCTGCATTAAGGTCTTAGAAGAGAGACAACAATGCCGTAAACTACAAGCATGCCTAGTGCACACATTGTGGCCCGAAGTTGAAATTTTTTCAACTCTGATTTAATCTAATTTTTCCAACAAGTTTATTGAACAATTCATAACAATTTCAAGGTAGAAAATAAGGAAAAAAAATTGCGGCAATGTTGCCTAAAAATTCAACCACATCAAAAATGTCAAAACGGAGCCAACCTAGCACTAGTCAACACCAAATTGTCAATCAATGACTCCAATATCAAGTTAATTAACAAAATCATATTTTAACTAATTAATATGCTGAAAAATTAAAAATTAAAAGAAACAATTTTCTTTAATTTTTAATTCAAGAAATGGATTAAGATAGCATTAAAATTAATAAATTCTTTAATTGGTAACAATTAAAACACAAGATTAATCAAATCAATATAAGGAGGCTCAAATACCACATGCAAGAAGTCTCGAGTCAGAAACTGATAATATTTTAAAAATTTACAATTTAAATAATCAAGATCACAATGAAAAAGAATCATAAAGATAAAGCCTAGACTCGCTAAATCGAATTGTCTTGCATGATTTTGACTAATCTTTAAAATCAAGAACCTAATAAAAGACTCAAGATCTTAACATATCTCAATCTTGAGAAATCTTTTAGCTTCCATAATAAAACCTTTAATAAGGTTGTCATAAACCAAAGCTATCCAAATGTCTGGCCTCTAACAATTATCCATATACGTGACTTGAAAAACCTTTAATAAGGTTGAGATTTTGTTTGTAAGAAGCCATGTTAATAGGTTAGGTTTCACAAACCTTCCTCTACATTAGAAGACTTTGATTTAACAATCTAAATCATATTAAGAAACAAAATTTCTCTAAGAAATCAAGATTTGTGCAATGCCCATAAGAGCTTTTAGCAAAATGCAAACTAGGATCTTTTTAGTCTTTTTGGCCAAAATTTTCAAGCCTTTTCATGCCTATGAGATGCAAACATGAATTAATATATCCCGGGTTCAAAATTTGAATTCCTTAAAAATTACAATTTTGCCTCTTGCCCATGTGAACTTATTCTAATAGGGCCTAAGTAACCATTAATTGTATTAGATATATTAACCCATTCCCATTTTAATTTCAACTAATCACCTTTTTGGTCATTAGCCCCCATCATATTAGCAATTATTATAAAATACCCAAATTAAGAATATTTATATTTATAGACCAAGACTAGCATCTTACAATGCATCGTGGCCACCCAACATATAGAGAGTGTCAATATTGTTCAATATTATAAATATCCTTCCATCTTATATCCTAGAATTAGCAAGAGCATGGTTTGATGTCTACTTTTAGCCCATTCTATATTACTATGCAACCCTTATATGCTAACTACATAATTAGTATTGCCTTGGCCAGAGCTTTTAAGTTAACATGGGCTTGGTATATCTGAGATTCCCTTACAAGGCCTATGTGCATTGTCAATGCCTTGTCTTGATAGTACGACGAGTAGGAACACTTTAGAAACATGTTTTAATGCATAAAGATCTTATAAATTATAACTCTTTATAATTCTTTTTCAAGGCTAATGTGCTGTATAGGCTTTATCTCATAAGATATTTATAATAGTTATATAATGAAATCTTATGGATAAAGAAATGTCTCTATAGCATTAATAAAATACAATGTTTGATTGCATAGAATCATTAAATGCTAATGCCTTATAAGCCACAATGATTGGCTTGTAGGGTTTACATTAACAAGATAATGCATTACCAGTATTTTTTCTGATGTAAATTATCATTTACGAGTGTTTTGGTTACATTTTGATCACTCTTACTAGATTTCTCAAGAATCTTATTCACATAATTATCTTGAGTTATTACCACACCATCTTGTGATTTAGAAATTTTAATACCTAAAATCACATATGCTATATCCATATCTTTTATATAGAATTTACTGATCAATGGTATTTTGGCAGCTCTAATAATCTCATCATTATCACTTAAAATCAACATATCATTTACATTTAGACAAACAATAACAAATCCCTTGCTTATATACTTTATATATACATATTTGTCAAATTCATTAATATGAAAACCATTTGACAACTATTTTGCCAAATTTTTTATGCCATTGTTTTGGTGCTTGCTTTAAACCATAAAATGATTTAACTAGCTTACATGCCTTCCTTTCCTGACCAAGAACTATAAACCATTCAGATTATTCCATGTAGATTTCTTCATTTGAATCTCCATCAGGAAGATGTTTTTATATCCATTTATAACAAGTTGGGTTTTTGTAGCAGGTTAGGCTTTATATTTATCTATAGATCCATATACCATATTTTCCTTTTAAATATTAAGTTAGATCCCAAAGGCTTATGCCTAAAAGGAATATAAGTATGATTTTACATGATAATACTAGTGTAAGCCATACAAGCTAATCACATTAGCTTATAATTCATTAGCGGCTGATAATTTCATGTTATACACATTAGATTTTAACTAATATTAATGAGATATTTATTTATCCATAATTTTTTTTAATAATTTTCATTCACATCTAATGTAGATATAGCCTATGAAATACATTAGCCTTGTAAACGAATAGTAAAGTATTATAATTATGAGATCCTTATGCATCAAAGCTATATTTCTAAAAATGTTTTTTGTCATTATATTGTTGAGATAGGGCATTGAAAATCCACAAAGACAAGTATACGTTAAGCTTTTTTGTATTTAATGCATGCAATTAATCTCATTAGTTGAAGTATAGAGATACAATGAGATAACATATGGGTGCTTATTATAAAAACAAGTTCATTGAACATGACTCGCTAAGAGATTTCCATTTGGTATTTCATTCAAGTGTCTATGGAAATAGTCCATGTGTCAGCAGTTTAAGTGATCCTCAAATTTGTGATGCCAAGTCACCTTGTATCTGAATTCTCATTATTAGAGATCATCATGAATGGGTGTATAAGGATGGATACCTATGGTAAGGTGGTATTGGATATGACATGAAGCATACTTAAGGTGGATGAATGGTCTAGAGAGGATTCATCATCCCAAGTGGTATGGGGGGAAATATATCACTTATTCCTAACGTATGTTAACTTAAAGTCCTCGGCCAATGCAATATTGATTATGGAGTTAATACATAAAGGTTGTATGACTATATGGAAAGGGTTAAGAGTAAACACTAAACCATGTTCTTATCTATTTAAGGATATATGATGAAATGATAGAATTAAACTAAGATACAGTACATTGAAGGGCATGTCAAAACCAATTTAACACTTCTTGCATTACAAGTGGCCATATGCATTGCTAGATGTCAATCTTGGTTGATAAATACAAATGTTATTAACTAGACAATTTATATTTATTATTGATATGATAGGCGCCTAATAGCTTACACAAATAAGGGTGATTTTGTGAAAATTAAAATGAAACTAGGTTTAATCACCTAAAAAGTAAAAGTTACTTAGGCCCAAACTAAATTGTTCAACGGCCAGAGACTAAAGTGCAATAAACTTTAAATTTGACAACACTCTTGCCCTAAGTATTTAAACCCCATTTTACTATCCCTCTTATCATAAAAAAACCCTCCATGATGAGAGGCACACCCAATATAAAAATATCATCAATTAGGATTTTAGGCATGATAAAATGAGAAAAAAGTTTTTCTTATATTTGATTGGGGAAGGTTGTCAGATGATTCGGTCATCTGACTAACTTTAATGGCTACCACAAAGTGGCAGAAGATTTAGAATCACCACTAACCATTTTAGCTAGGTATGATTAAACATTTAATTAAATCGATACTCCAAGTTACGAAACTCAAAGCACCTATTTTATGATCTGCTTATACCAGAGTTCATTAAGAGGGTTTAAGAGTCAGTTACGCATGGGGACAGATTAATACCCCACAATGCCTTAAATCAATATTATCTAGCCATAGATTATCTTGGTTTTTGTACTTTTAGTTTAAATTGCTATTGTTTTCAAATAATCCCCTCATGATGCATTTTTTAAAAGAATAAATCCAAGTTTAGTAATAAGTTTAAACTCCTTTATAGGTTCTGAAAGGTTAGGAAACCTAGGGTGTTTTTTGATAAAAATAATCTCTAGATTTAATTTGAAAAAAAAATATGTCCATACTAAGCACTAGAGGGATACCGACATGAAACATTACCTTAATAATTTTTATGAAATTCAATTTTCAAAACATGAGTGCAAAATTTGTTACCAAGAAGGGAAACGTGTTAGTAAGGCATAAATAAATATAATAATGATTACAAAAATGTAAAACACATAAAATAAAGAAATGATGGTGCGTTGGGATATATCTCATAATTAAAATTGATAATCTAGAAATAATCGAATTGATAAGTTAGAGACATATTTGGACTCATCGATTGCTTGAGGCAAGAAAACAAGGCCTGGATTAAAAAACTCTAAAAAGACTCGGGAGAGAGAATTTTGATCTTGGTGAAATTTTAGAAAAATAAAGATTAAAAAATATGGATGAAAAACTTGGTAATTTTTGGAAAACAAACATTTTTAGGCACTTCAATAAAAAAGGGGTCAGTTTTTAATCTAAAACTAAGAAATTAATAGAAGTATTAAATTTATTTTTTAAATGATTGGGCCTTAATTCTAGCCTCGTGAAAGATTATACATGAGTTAAAATCATAAAGGGATGTGAACTACGGTCATCCTAGGGCATCTGAATGCCTTAAGAAGTTGGTTTGCAATAATTACCTAATTTTGCCTAAAGTCAAAAATAGGGAATAACCTTATGCTATCCACTTTTTCAAATTTATTTTGAGCTTATTTAAAGGCTTTAGGTGCCAAAAGAGATACCATTGGAAAGGTAACTCAATAAGGATTAATAATATTCAAAATATTTTAGAAAATTGCTTTCTAAAGGAAAATAATTTTAAAATTAGACTCAGTTTAGCATTGGTAGCATGTACAAGGGATTAAGTCTTCGAAAAATCACCCCATTCATTCAAAACCATTAAATTGCAAAAGATACTATTAGCTATAATAGGTTTGAATTAATCTAAATTTTTATATAACTAAACTGAAGCTTAGTTAGCTTGTGTTTAAATATTTTCAATATTAGTATTTTTCCATGAAATATTTTGTAAACATTTTGAAAAATATTAGAATGTGTTTTAACTCATTCAAGCACTAAAAAATGTGTTCTTAATACATACTTTTATATAAAACAATTTTTAGTATCAATTTTCATATGAATGTAGTGATATACTATGTGTATGTATCGATACAATACTTGGCAGTAGCTAAATAACCTTAAAATGTAGAAATCACTATTCATGTACTGAGATAGATTATTCTGTATCGATACAAGATTGCTTAATGGTCATATTTTGAATAGTTAAACACAATGTATTGATACCCACTCATTATATCAATACAGAGGCATGGGGAACAATGGGAAATGACATTTTGAAGGCACGACTATATTCCTTCACCAAGTATCCCCAATGGCTATAATCATGATAAAGGCTATAAATAAGCATTTCCAACACCATCAACAAGATAAGAGATTGTGCTTAAAGTCATATCTTTCATCATTTCCATTATTTTTGCTAAGTAGTTTATCTTTGTATAGGATTAAATCTTCCCATCTTTGTATTCTTCATTTTTTATTTTTAGATACATATTTTTCTTAAGCCAAAACTCTTTGAAACACATAACCTTTAGAGGTTTTATTTGTTTACACTAAAATCCTTATAGAAAAGGGAGGTTCCTACTTAGCCATTGAAAAGTAGAGAAAGTTTCTACCTAGCCTTTAAAAGTCATGAGAGACGGTACTATCTTAGCCATAAAACATAGAGGGTAGAGGTTTCTATCTTAATCTTGAAAGATTAAGAGTGTAAAGGTTAGACCTTGTCTTATCCTTGAAAGGTAGATAATTCATGTTAGTGAATTATGGAAATCTAAGGCAAGTAAGCTTGAGGTAGAGGACATTGGCAATTAAGGCCAAGCATCTTTAAATCATTGAGCTTGTTTCTTTTTTCCTTTTTTCTTTAATTGTTTATTTTTATTCACTAACTTGCACTCCAAAGTTTATTGTTTAGATTTCTCAGTTTTATTTAT
>JBBYHK010495207.1:0-15307 GCA_038382065.1 Adansonia grandidieri | reverse complement strand
GCATAAAACACATTCAAATATGTTAAACAAAGCATGAAAACACTTTCACAAATAACCATAAGGAATCAGCCAAGCATTAATGGCCATAGGAAACATTTTGCAATTTAGTCTTTATATTTTCTATTATTACTAAATAAGCTAAATAAAATCAAAATATCAAAAAATCATCAAGATCAGATTCAGCCAAGCTTGGAATCAACCTTCCAAAGCTTCAAAAATTTGGAAATATTATTTTTAGGCCCTTAAAGGTTTCAAACTTTACAAAATAGTTCGATATTTCATGAAATCAAGCACAAAAAATTATTCAAGGTCCAAAAACATTTTTTATCAGCATATTTTTCAACCAAAAGCAATATTTTTCATCACATATTTGCAACATATATACATGTCATGATTTTTACCAAGTTAAAATATGCACAAAGTCAAAACAAATAATGAATAAATCAACATGAAAGTTATTAAGAAAAATAACACAAAAATATATACATAAAAATATGAATACTTTTACTAAAAGGAAGAAAAATGAATGAAAATATCAAAAACTAAAAAATTAGTAAATGAATTTACCTTAAAAAGCTTAAATTTCTTCCTTCAAGCTAAAGTCTTTAATTGATGCAAACCATCCCCTATAAATAGGGGATAGAGGTTAGCCAGGGCTGAAGAAAAGCCCCTGACCAAAGGTGGTCCTAGAATTCTCTAGTATTTTTCCTTTGTCTTTTTTATTTAATATTTATTTCATTATTATTGATTTTTTTTTAACTTTTATTTAATTTAAATTTATTGTTTTTGTCATTTTTTAAATTGCATCATGCTTGACATCATCAACTCTAGAAATATGAAAGAGAAAAAATTTAATTTGAACAAAAAAAAAAACAAATTATAGAGACTAAACTGTGACAAATAAAAAATTATGTACTCAAAGAATAAAATTTTACAAAACAAGTTTAATTAAAAATGTAATCAAAATAAACTTTTTGAATTTCCAAAAAACAAGAATGAGCTCATTGGGCCTTTAAAAAAATTAATGCTCCTATCAGGCTTATTAAAAAAATTTATGGGTTTTAAAACCCGTTGAATAGGAAAATAAATTTTGGCTCATTATAAATAAAATTAATAAGATTTTCATATAAAAATTTGAAAATAAATTTTTAAAAAATTTTACGTAATAGAAAAAGGTAATTAAAAATTATAAACTCATAAAATTTTACAAGCAAAAAGTCTTATTAGGAAATTGTCATTTGAAAAAAAAATGCAAAACTCATAAAATAAATTAAATTTAAAAAAAATGATTTAATATGAATTTAATAAAAATATTCAAATAATTTTTAAAATTATAAGAAAAATCCTCCCGAAATAATTTACGGAGTTGAAACCTTCGCAGCTTGAAAATAGAAAAATTATAAAAAAATAATAAAATAAATTAAATTTTGAAAAAAATTTAATATGAATTAAATAATAATATTTAAAGAATTTTAAAAATTATAAACTCAGAAAAATCTTCTGAAAAACATTTACTGAGTAGAAAACTTTGTATCTTAGACACAAGAAAATCCTAAAAAAACCAAAACTCATAAAATAAATTAATTTTTTTAAAAAATGATTTAATATAAATTAAATAATAATATTTGAAGAATTTTTAAAATTATAAACTTAAAATAATTTTCTCAAAAAAATTTACAAAGTAGAAAACTTTGTATCTTGGTAACGAGAAAAATCCAAAAATATGTTCAAACTTTACAAAAATGGATTTTATCCAGCATATTAATCAAAATATTAATTTATAAAAATAATAAAGGTGAAAACTAAATATCCGAAACAATTTTTACCTAAAAACATTTCACGAGTATGATCTCATGGTATTGTGAAAAATTCAAATTTGAGTTATAAAATTGACAACTTGATACCTCATAGAAAAATGCCAATATGAATTTTTCCTTGAATATTTTTGATTTTAAGAGTGGATATCAACGCAAATACCATACTGATATTGGTAAAAGTATATGACAATTAACTTCCCAAATTTAATGAAAAATTCTCGAAAAATTCCTAAGAATGAGAAATTTGACCATGTTAACATCCAAAATAAATAAATAAGTTTCAAACTTTCACAAGTATAAAGTTCAAAGCTAATTATTTTATCTTGTTATTTGTCTTTTTATCCGAGAAAAGAGATTTATTCTCTAAAACCCTTGAAATGGTGCTAATTTTGTCACGTGCACTTGCAGTCATTTAAGCACAACCAAATAGGTCTTAGAAATGTTCATTCTTCCCTGAGGAAATCTACCCTCATTAGGCGACCACTACGTCTTTAATCTCAAATATTTTTTATGTTATCAGGAAAGGGAGCCCAAACAAAATTGGGTGCTATGGCTGCCCCTCTTCGACTGTTACTGAAGATCAAGAATAGGGTAAAGACCAAATAGACATGATTTTGTTGAGGCCGTATAAGCTTTTCCACAAGAGTTCTTTTTTTTACATATATAAACCATTTGCATCATTTTTCCTACATATATATCCAATTGCATCAATTTTTTCATTTACGTGTCAATTTCAATTAGGCCAAAGCCATCTTCTACTTTTGGGCTTAATGCCAATTTCGTCAGGCAATAATCTTCAGTTACTCTTGGGCTTGTGCCAATTTCAAAAGGACCTAGTCATCATCTACTTTTAAGCTTAGTGCCAATTTCGTTGGGCAATAACCATTAGTTATTCTTAGGCTTCGTACCAATTATGAAAGGACCTAGCCATCATCTACTTTTGGGCTTAGTACCAATTTCGCTAAGTAATAACCATCAACTAGTCTTGGGCTTGATGTCAATTTCAAAGGGACCTAGCCATCATCTACTTTGGGCTTAGTGCCAATTTTGCATGGCAATAACCATCCACTACTCTTCGGCTTGTTTTTTGATAGGTATATTTTGCCATTGAAGCCTTGTCCTTAAATATCAGCCTTAAAGCTTGGAAAACTATTAAATGCTTCGAATATCACCATTGAAGCTTTGAAAAACATTTTTGAATACTTTGAATATCACCATCGAAGCTTTAAAAACATTTTTCTAAATGACAACTTCTGAATGCTTCAAATATCACCATTAAAGCTTTGAAAGTCTTCTTTACCTACCTAACAATAAGATCGCATGAAAAAGTGATAGATTTCTTCAAAATCTTCTTCATCTGCCTGACAATAGGACCGTCTGAAGAGGCCATTTTCTTTAAGGAATTGTCCAATGTTTTCTTGAAGCATAATCAAATATCAAATTAGTTTTCATCAATTCAAAGATATAATTTATGCAGTTAAATAAGTATTTGCTCTAGGCATATTTACAAACTTCAATTGAAGTTATGAAAAATATGATATTTCATCAAGATTTTAGGATTTATGAAATAAGATCACTTTCTCATTCTAACTTGGGAGAGGATGTACTTGATCAAAATCTATGAAAATTTTAAAATAATTTCAACCATGAATTTTCTAATATCAAGGATAATGGATATGCTATTTTCATCATGAAGTTAATGTTTTTTCTGATTGATTATCACCATTCAAAACATCTTTGAATGAGATGAAGAAATGAATTTAGAGGTACAAATGAGGTGGCACTACTAAAATCAGTCTTAAAGAAATTGATATGGCAAGGTCAAGGTTTATCAAGACCAAGTTTAAGTGAATGTTCATTTCATGGAAATTCCTTGAAAGATAGATAGTCAAGTTATAGCATCATTTTAATCTTCAAATACAATAGCCTGATAGGAGTTAAACTAATGCTAGTAAACACTAATTCTTGAGGAGTTAATTTGAAAAGCCTTTGGTAAACATCAATTCTTAAGGTTAGGTACAAAAATTCTAAAAGGTTGTTTTGAAAAGAATTAATATTTGGTTATTGCACTCAGCCTTTTATTGATGTCATGAAATTTCCAAAGTTTCAAGATGATTCCTGAATTAACATGGAAGGGTTCTTTCCCTTTGGCAGTTATCTTAGTTGGTTTAGGAACAATTCCAAAGCCTTTAAGCTTGTTCGTGATTGCCATTTTTGGATTTTCACTTTAGAAGTCCATTTTTTAATTGATTGCCCCATCATATTCTTCAAAACTCAAAATCATTCACAAAAGATGAATTTGAAATAAGCTTCATGGGAATGACTCACTAGCTCAAATAACTATGTTTGATTAAAATATACTTGCTAGGTATATAATGTAGGCCATGGTTCAGAGTTAAAAAAGAAACGATAATTAGCCTAAATCAACTATTTTAAGGGTAATTGAATCATGATCACTTTTTTCTAGAAAGGATTTAACCCAATATATCTTTTAAGATGAACAAGTCTTCATTTCTTTATCTTTTTACTTTTTCATCTTTTTTTGCTCTTTTTCTTTTTCTCATTGTATTTTTTCATTTTTTTCATCATTTCTTTTTTCATTTTTCATTTTGAAAAAACTTTAAAATTTTCTTGATTCTTTACTTTGAAAATTTGAAACTTTAAGTTTGAACTTCTTTCTTCAAAATTTGTGTTATGACATCTGACTCATTCTTTTTGCAACTTTAGATGGCATTTGCCTCTTTTGATCTTGAAGCTTTTCTTCTCTTGCCCCTTAGTGTGGAGGGTGATCTTTGACTAGGGTTTAAAGAAAAAAAATTATCAGGCTTAAAGGGGGTTACAAGGAATAATTTTTTATATTCGCAAAGGGATAGAAAAAAAAGGCATTTTTTCATTTCAAACAAAGCCATTTGAACTGGCAAGCATTTTGCTAGGAAAAAGGATTATTTTCTTTCTAAAATCACTTTGAGTACCTTATTAACATGATGTTACAATCAAGTTTTAAAGGTTTAAGGTATGCCTCTCAACATTTTCAACTTTATAGCTACTATTGAATTTGGTTTGTTTAGCCTTTAAGAAAAGAAACTGAATGGACATGGAGAAACATCTTGACATTCACATCTTATTTATCAGGTTTAGGATTGAAAAGGTTTTATTCAAAGGAAAAGGTGCTTTTGGCTTATGTTTGCTCTCACTTTTCCTAAATTAAGGATTTGGAAAAGTTTCAAGGAAGTCATGGCAAAAGATTAACCAAATGTGGAAGATCTCAGAATTACTATCATTATTCTAATAATTGTCAAACTATCAATATCTGAATCTTTTAAGAGCATAACCTATTGTTCGACCTTCGAAGAATCCATAGAAAAGAACGTTTGGGTGTGAAAGGTCCATTGCAACAAAAGGTTTATAGTTAAATGTCTGGGACAAACATATATATGAAAATGAATGACCTTTCTGAAAATGTTCAACCTATTAGTGATCACCTATCAAAAAAATTTTTTAAATGCTTTCATTATCCTATATACTGGAAATTATTATTAACAAAATTCATGGTTCATGCTAGTATACATAGTATTCATAAATAAAAATTTATTTCAAAATCCATAGTTGCTAAAAAGAAATTTGTAGAGTTTTAAAGTGAAAATAGAAATTGCCCCTAATCGGCGTACTACCATAAGGTCGATGACCCTTAGACCAATAGTCTTTGATAGGCATCCACCATCTCCTAGAATTTTGCTGGGTCAGAATTCCTGAGAGCTTGTATTTCGTTTTTGAGTATATTGCAGTCTTCCATCAAATGACCTTCCACCCCTTGGTGATACTCACATTTGACAATCGAATTGTACCATTCTGGGTAGGAAGGTCTTCTAGGCTTTGTTGGGGCAGTAGAGGTCATCGATTCTGAATAAGCAAAAAGAAAAGCTCGATGTAGGAAATCAATGGGGCATGATACACCTTCATCCTTTTTCTTTTTTGCTTTTAAGAATCAATTGAACTTTCTTCTGGGCCTCTTTGCTTTTAAAACCTGACGTCAAAAAAGTTTACACGAAGAGTTGTGAGATGCAAGGATAAAACTACCAAGGTTGCTAAGTGATGAAATGCTGGAGGTGAGAACACTATCTGAATGGAATTCCTCATTTTTCTCAACTCATTATTATCTTAGCTTTTATTGACCATGAATTATTGGTATTCAATGGCAGGATCACTCTCTTGTCTCACATATGCCACCTGGCTATTATCCATAATTTTTCCTGTTTTATGCCATGTTCAATTATTTCTAAAGCAAATAAAATATCTACGTACTTAGGGAACACATTTTTGACTAATTTTTCATAGTATAGAGGTGGCAAAGTATCCAAGAAGTAGGTTTGCGTTTCTCTATTAGTGAGAGGTGGTTGAACATGCAAAGCTTTGTCTTTCCATCTCCAAGCATATTCTTTGCAACTGTCATTAGGATTCTTTCTCATGTTTTGGAGGGTTCCCTGATCCAGAGCAATATTCAACCTATGCTCGTATTGTTATAAAAATGTTCGAGTCAGAAACCTCTATGTGCTTACTTGGCTTTTTTTTATTGGAAAGACCATTCTAAAGCTACCCTAGTCAAGCTTTTGAAAAAAAAATATGGATGAGCAATTTCTCATCTCCAGCATACCCAGCCATTTTATGGCAATATATCATCAAATGTACTTTAGGACTTGTGAATCTGCCATACTTTTTGAACTTTAAAATTTTAAACTTTGGCGCGATAATCAAATCTAGCACTAGACTACGATAATCAACATTAATACTTCTATGAGGCTTATCTTTCTTTGTGGCCTTAACCTTTTTTCAAGAAGCTGTAACTTTCTTTTTCTGATTTTTTCTTTAGCCAGCCTTTTGCCTTTCTGCTTACACCTTTCTTCTTCATAAAAGTCAGGAATCACTGACTTCTTTTATGCGATGGTGATTTTTGCATCTACCCCTTGTAGAAAGGTGTGAGAGTTAATATTAATGGCTGGTGCTGAATTAGGTGAAGGCATATTTTGTTGTGTATCCTGGGTTTTTGCCATCTGTGTCTCTTGAATATTGGCCAATTGTCTTTCTGCTTGCACTTACTAGGCAGAAATACCTTCTGACTATTAGAGAACTGGTTCCCTTATCATGAGTGGTTCTATCAAACTTAAAGTTTGTGCTTGCATTTCTTCCTATTGCTTAGTATCTTCCATTTAGCAATTTGTGTTACTTCACCTTGAAATGAAAAAGAAAAAAGGAATTTAGATCAGTTTGCATGAATATGTGTCTTGTTCATAAAAATCTTCACTACCATCCATATATATATGTCAATGAAAGAAAAAACTAAGAAACTAAGGTATGAATGAATGAATGAATAAAGCAGGAATTGATAAAACAAATTGGATGTCAAGCAACGGGCTAAATATTAGACATGGAGATTATTGTAGAGGCAAGAATATGTGGAATTCAAGTCATAATTTAGCATCATTGCTTCATTAACCAAACTCTGATTTATTCATTATTGGCATACAAAACTATATTTACAAAATTCAAAAAGTAACAAAAAGGATTGCTTAAACACTTCATTTTCTTGAGGAATCCTTGTAGGTTCTAGTCATTCTTTTTAAACCTTATATTCACAACACTAACCCAGTAGCAAAAAGATTATCTTCATGATCCCTACATTGCCCCAGATATTTTAGTGCTTTCAAAAATGCGACGAGAGTTTCAAAGCAACATTTAATCTGAGTTTAACCGAGATTATGCCAGCATCGAATAGTTTTTGAACTTTTTCTATGATAGTATTGCATGTTTCTATTAAATGTCTTTATATTCCAATATGGTATTCATAATGTTCATTAATGTTATACCATTTAGGATAAGGGGGTTGGTATGGAAGAACATATTTAGGAGCAATAAGTTGATTTTTGAACAAAAAAGAATGCAGTTTTGCATAGGTTAGTGGAATCAAATCCAATTGATATTTTGATCATGGTTTTTGCTTAGTATGAGCTTTAGAAGATGATGTTGTAGTGCTAGAAAAAAAAGTAGGGTTAGTAGGCAAACTAATTTGTATAGGTGCGAAATTAGGTGGCTTTATATCAATCATGTAAATAAACCAGGGATTGGAATCTTTGTCTAGTAGTACGCTTGATTGAGCCTTTAAGTTTTCAAGTGCCAAGGGTTAAGTTGAAGAGATCGATGGCTCTTGGGGATCACCTAATTCCTTTATCCCTCGGATTTCATGTTCCATTCCTCTAACTATTTCTTTTAAACCCTTTATTCATGCTTCCAATTGATCTCGCAGACTATATTTTTTGGATCCATCGAGGGTAAGGATGCTTCTGGGGAAATTTTTTTTTGCCCCATGTAGAACCTCAACCATCTTTATCAATATGTTTAATAGGTTTTTCGTTCCCCAAACTTCATGACCGAACTCTTCTTGGATAGACTATATTGCACTAATTCTTGCCTTTAAATTGTTATCCATATCTTGATCCTTAATAAAATGGTTTCAGCACATTATGGAAATTATGAACGCGTAAGTATAGACATAAATGAATACGTAAAAAATGCTTGAATGAATTTACAAATTTCCATGAAATATAGATATAATGCAAAAATTGAAAATAAAAAGTCCTAACATTATCTTTCTTCTTTCACTTCTTTTCTTCTTCTCTCTTTTTTTTTCTCAGATGAAGGAAAAATCTATGAAATCCATTTTTCTAGCCATGGGAATTTTTTTTTGTTAAAAATGAAATAGCAACTACCAAAAATTGCTACGAGAGAATCCATCTCAATAGAGCAAATCAAGACAAAAATAAAAATAAATTTATCATAGTGATACAATATATACTTATTGATATCAAGAAAATCAAATTATAAAAGTAAAATGTTAGAAGCGTTCCCCTATGTGTACCTAATTTGGTACCCTCTAGAATTAGGTTTGGCTCTAACTAGGTAAGGCCTTTATGGTTTATTACGTGAAGTTTAGGTTAAACATCTAAATAGGTTCTCGAATTGCTCCCCGAGTCCAGAAAAAATTAAAGAGGTGCCTTAATCCTTATCAATTGCGGGCTTATCTCAGAAAGGGTTCAATTCGAGTGGGAGTATCTTCCATACCCATAGCGAGGCTAAAACCTCTAGCATGCATAGGAATTTACACTTAGTAGGTTTTTCACTAGCCCAAACAAAGGCTAACACCTCAGAAGACAGAGCTGCTTCACTTTCTCCTAAAATATTGGGTAACCTATGCCCCTTCCATATACCTGAAGGAGAATCTAATGCATATGCATGTGCATAGTGTGTGCAGGGGAACAACCTTACTTTTTATGACTCAACACTTTCAAAAATAATAAAAACATTATCCTAAATGCCTGATAAAAATAACGCTGCAAATGAAACAAAAAGGTTAGTGAAAAATATGAAAAATATAAACTATATACACCAGAATTTTCATACAAAATATAATAATTTTTTTGAATATATTAGGAATTATAGTTTAATATCGATTGAAATCGAATTAATCAAAATTTAGTTAACACGTAATTAATTTTAGTCCTAACTCTCTAACCGGTCCGTGGTGGAGTTACCAAGCTATCGCAACATGGCTTAAATATGAATCCTAATCAGCCCGACTTAAAATGGTGGGTGTACCTTTCATTTCTTATATATCTTCACATCATTAGTTTTCTTTTATTTTAGGGGCCGTATCATTATTATTTTTCTTATCATTCTTTTTTTATGTTTGGGGATAAAATTATTGAGATGAATTGTTCACTTAACATAACCCTGAACAGTCGTTACAAAATGAACATTTTTTTGCAGTCGTCACAGATCTTATTTTGGCCAAAAGAGATTGGTTACCTGTCAGAGTTCATATTTTAAAGGTTACGAAACCCATAGAAACACACTCCGAAGTTTGTGCTTATACTAGAGATAGTATGAAAAGGTCCAAGAGTCAGTTACAATCACAAGTAAGGATCGACTCCTCGTGATGCCCAGCTATCGTTACCTTGTTAATCATGTGTTAACATAAATTTTGATTTTTATTCAATTTCGATATTTGATATTTAATTATAATTCCCATATTTAGAAATAAAATTTTATGAAACAAATTTATTATTCCAAATGAAAAAATTGGGTTCTTAATATTTTTGAAAATCAAAATATCTTCTGCACACTTCCAGAGAATCTGAAGAACATGAAAGTTTTATCATTCTCTTTTATATCCTATAGGAGAGCTGGTGGATTATGAAAGGTTTTAAAAAATCAAAATATCTTTTGTACTGCACTAGAGAACCAGAGGAATACAAAAGGTTTTAATTTTTTTTGAAATTTATGTAAAATCTCAATTTTCATTTTTTAAAAAGATATCTCGTTATTAAAATATTTAGTAAAACCTCTGTCATATGCTGGGAGAAATTCTGCGTACTATTTTAACTCAGAGATATTGTCTCGATTTGCAAAAATTCCAATTTATTAATAATATTAATAATAATAAAATCATCCTAAGACTCAGTTTAGATGAAATGTACTAAACTCAACTCTAAGGATCTAAATTTGGTCGATTTTCACCAACATGTCCTTTAAACTACACTTTTAACTTAAAAGTATCCCAGTGACCCTAGAGGACATGATTCTAAAATAAACTAATGAAATGTCACTAAGGTGTTCCTTCAACATATAAGTATCTAAGTACCCTAAAATATTCTAAAATTTTATAAACAAATGAACCTATTCCTACTATACACCTTTGATGTAAAAGTATCTCCGTGATCACATAGGTCTTAGTTCTAACGTAACTTGCTAAAATATCCCTAAGGTCTACCTTCGACATAGAAGTATCCTAGTAAGCCTAAGGGACTCCACAACTCTATAAAAGGATGAACCTATCCCTATTGTGCACCTTCAATAGATATGTACCTTGGTAATCATAAAAGACTCTATTCTAGGTAAAATTACCATAATATTCATAGTGTATACATTTCACCTATAACTATCCCGGTAACCTAAAGGGCTGGATGGCTTCATAAATAAACAAACCTACTCTTACTGTACACATTTAACATAGAAGTATCCCAATGATCACATAGTCCTAATAGAATTACTAAAATATCCCTAAGTTGTACCTTCAACTTATAAGTATCCTGGTAACCTAGAGGACTCGAAAATGATAGGAAATGACATTTATAACTTCCATGAGTGATTTAGATATTAAGATTGACATAAAATGCAAAAATTACTAATAGGTCCCTCAACTTTTCAAAATTACATTTTGCACCTAACAAAAAACTGAAAGGATACAAAAAATTTTAATAATTTCTACACCCCCTACATAAAACCATAGGAATGTTAGAAACATTTTTAAAATCTCAAAAATTTTGCATTAATCCTAGAATGAAAAGTTTTTCTAAATGATCCATAAACTTTGTAGACTTTGCAATTTAGTCCTTAAACAAAATAAACACATAATTAAACACAAAATTCATCACAAAAAGTTACAGAAATCATACCAATGATCATAATATCAATTTCGCCAAGCACCTATGGCCTTGGAGCAAAAATTTTGCAACTTAGTAAATAAGCCCTTAAATTTTTCAAAATTTTATTTCGTACCCTAACAGAAAGTTTTAATAATTTCTACACCCTTATGAAAGACCATTGAAATGTTAGAAATATTCTTAAAATGTTAAAATATCATGTTAACTCTAAAATACAAAGTTTTTCTAAATGGTCCCTAAAAGTTTTAAACCTTACAATTTAGTCCTTACATGAAATAAACAGATAATCAAACTTAAAATTCATCACAAAAAACTTATGGAAGTCATACCAATATTCACAATTTCAATTCGGCCAAGCACCTAAAAATGATGCCCAAATATTAAAAAATGCATAAAACACATTCAAATATGTTAAACAAAACATGAAAACACATTTATAAATAACCATAGGGAATCGGCCAAGCATGAAAACACATTCAAAATTTTGTAATTTTTACAATTTAGTCCTTATATTTCCTATAATTACAAAATAAGCTAAATAAAATCAAAATATCATAAAATCATCAAGATTAGATTCAATCAAGCTTGGATTTAATCTTCCAAAGCAAAAATTTGGGAAATTTATTTTTAGGCCCTTAAAAGTTTCAAACTTTACAAAATAGCCTTATATATCATGAAATCAAGCATGAAAAATTATTCAAGGCCCACAAACAATTTTGATCGGCATATATTTCAAACAAAAACAATATTTTTCATCACATATCTGCATAAATATCAACATATATACATGTCATAATTATTACCAAGTTAAAATATGCATAAAATCAACATAAATAATAAATACATCAACATGAAATTATTAAGAAAAATAACAAAAAAATATATACATAAAAATATCAATATATTTACCAGAAGGAAGAAAAATCAATGAAAATAAGAAAAACTAAAAATTTAGTAAAAGAATTTGTCTAAAAAAGCTTGAAAACCGCATGAATATTATGATTTTTTCTTTGTCATTTTTCTTCCTTCAAGCTAAAGTCTTCAACTGATGGAAACCATCCTCTATTTATAGGGGATGGAGGTCGGCCAAGGGCTGAAGGAAAGCCCTTTACCAAATGGTGGTTGTTGAATTCTGTAGGATTTGTTTTTCTTTTTTATTTAATATTTATTTCATTTTTACTGATGTTTTAACTTTGATTCGATTTAAATTTCTAGTTTTTGTCATTTTATGAATTACATCATGCATGACATCATCAACTCTAGAAATATAAAGAGAAAAAATTTTCTTTGAACAAAAAACAAATTATAGAGACTAAACCGTAACAAACAAAAAATTATGTACTCAAAGAGTAAAATTTTACAAAACAAATTTAATTAAAAATTTAATCACAATAAACTTCTTGGACATATTAAAAACAAGAATGAGCTCATTAGGCCTTTCAGACAATTAATGGGCTTCTCGGGCCCAATAAAAAATTTATGATTTTTAAAACCTGTAAAATGGAAAAAATAAATTTTGGCCCATTAAAAATAAAATTAATAAGATTTCCATGTAAAAATTCAAAAATAAATTTTAAAAAAATTTTACATACAAGAAAAGGTGTTTAAAATTTTCAAACTCGTAAAATTTTACGAGCAAAACCCTTGCATTGGAAAATTGTCATTTGAAAAAATGCAAAACTCATAAAATAAATTAAATTTTTAAAAGTTGATTTAATATGAATTTAATAAAAATATTTGAGGAATTTTGAAAATTATAAATTCAAAAAATTCATCTCGAAAAAAATTTATGATGCATAAAACTTTGTATCTTGAAAATGGGAGAATTCTAAAAAGTAAAATAAAACTCATAAAATAAATTGAATTTTGAAAAACTAATTTAATATGAATTAAATAATAATATATGAATAATTTTAAAAATTATAAATTTAGAAAAATCTTCTCGAAAAAATTTACAGAGTAGAAAATTTCATATTTTGAAACAAAAAAAATTCTAAAAAAAAAACTCATAAAATAAATTGAATTTTGAAAAAATGATTTAATATGAATTAAATAATAATATTTTAAAAATTTTAAACTTAAAAAAATATTCTCAAAAAATTTATGGAGTTGAAAACTTCGTATCCTAGAAACAAGAAAAATCCAAAAATATGTTCAAACTTTATGAAAAATGGATTTTATCCAACACATTAATCAAAACATTAATTTATAAAAATAATAAAGGTAAAAACTAGAAATCCAGAACAATTTTTATTGAAAAATTTTTCACGAGTATGATATTTGCAGTACTGTGAAAAAATCAAATTTGAGTACCAAAATTGACAACTTGATGCCTCATGGTAAAAAAATACCAATATGAGTCCTTGAATATTTTTGATTTTCAAAGTCCATATTGGCATAAATACCACATTAATATCAATAAAAATATATGACGGTCAACTTCTCAAATTTAACAAAAATTCTCAAAAAATTCCTAAAAATAAAAATTTTGATCATGATAATATCCACAGAAATAAATTTCAAAATTTCACAAGTATAGAGTTAAAAGCTAATTATTTTAATTTGTTATTTGTTTTTTTATCCGAGATTTGTTCTCTATGATCCTTGAAATTAAGCTAATTTCGTCACATGTACCTGTGGTCATATAAGCATAACTAAATAGGTCTTACAAATGTTCATTCTTCCCTAAGGAAATCTACACTTATCGGGCAACTACTATGTCCTTAATCTTAGATATTTTCGTATTATCAAGAAAGTAAGTCTAGACAAAATTTGGTGTCTACACATAACATCACAAATTCCCCTTTAGGCAGAATGTGCAACCAAAGTTAGAACCCTAGATAAGTAAGTCAACGGGAGACAAATCCAGAATGCATTAGAACACACAATAAAGACAAGATATAGCTCTAAATTTTCATAAACTATTGCCAACATAACATCACACATTCCTCTGCAAAAGACTAAGACTTCTTCTGCAGTTCACACTCCCAAATCACAACTTTCGATGGGGCAAGTTGCAGAGTAACTGTTTTTGTCATTTATGAATGCAATGGGACTAACCAAAGAAATTAACCCTAGTGTCTTCCCATCCTGAGCCTATAGGCTAAGGTTTACACTGTTAACTACACTAATCAATGTTACAAATGTCCAAACCCATATTGAGTATATCACTTAAATTAATATGTAAGCTCAAATGCATCCCATACGGATCATATATTAGCCTATTTTGGGTAAAAAAAAAAAAACACAATTGATTGTAACCTAGAAGAATTATTAGATAATTCTAACATGCGTATGATTTCTACCATCAAAATTCAAGAGTTTGAACTCAGATTATAGCTCAATTGATTCATGCCTCTACCTTTAAAAGTTGACATCCAATAGGTTTTGAGTTTGAATCTTAGCATCTACATCCGGTGTACTCAATGTGTACATTATCAATCATATAAAATAGTAAAAGAGCAAACAAATAGGGAAAGCTGGCTATCGAAATCGAACTGATGGCCATCGCATTACAAATGCGATGCTCTAACCTCTGAGCTAAGCGGGCTCAAATAATATAAATTTTGTATCTATAGGAATTTAGCAAACTATTACAATCTTATCTATTAACCATCTATTAGTTATTCATAATTACCATGAATTATTAACATGGATTATAGACTAGAATTTATAAAAAATAGAATTTCTAATTTTTAATGAGATACTTAATATAACATATTTAATGTAATAATGGTAGATTCAATCTAATATTCAATCTAATATTGATAGAATATAATATTTAAGAATATAATAATTCCATTTAAATTTTAAAAAAATATATTTTAATTATTTAATTCTATAATTCTATTTGATTATACTTTAATCATATTAAAAATTAGATCTTAATTTAATCATATTATATTATTATTAATATAAAATTAGACTTATAAAAATTCATTATAATTATAAAATATTTATATATATTTATTAATTATCTATATATTATTTATCTTT
>JBBYHK010495186.1:4360-15308 GCA_038382065.1 Adansonia grandidieri | reverse complement strand
AATTCACTAATGAAATTGTTTACCTTTAAGGCTAAGGTATAACCTTACATCTCTATCTTTTAAGGCTTAGATAGAACCTTTCAATCCCTTTAAGAATCCTACTCCAAATTCTCAGGTGTTTTCACTCACTTTCACACAACCCTTTTTGTGATATGAATAAAGTATTTGTAAACAAATTGAACCTCTAGTAGGTGGGTGTTTACTGGAATTTAATTACAAAGTGAATGAGATGCAAATAAACTTAAAAAAGTATAAATTTGATACAAGAAAAATGAAGAATTTGAAGACTTTGAGCATTTGTTGTTCAATGCTTGATTGATCTTTGTATCTCATGCTTCTTCAACTATTAGGAACCTCTATTTATAGCTTGGAATTGATTTATAGACGTTAAGCATTAAATGAGGTAGTTGGAGAGTCATTTTAGCCTTCATAAATACTTGTTTTCGTTCAGACCCGCGCTATTGTATCGATACAATACCAATGGTATCGATACAAGAATTAAAAAAGGAACCGTTACAGCCTATTGTATCAATGCAGAAGGCTGAGTATCGATACCTTCCAAGTTATATCGATATAGACACATCTATATCGATACTTTTGAGGGTTTCAGCCAAACCTTGGCTACTGCCAAGCAATGTATTGATACATATAAGGTGAGCGTCGAGACATGCTGATATGTATCGATACAACTGAGGGTTTTAAGCATAGTATCGATACATACTTTTAAAATCCTTTGTAAAATGATTTTTCTTGGCTTGATATTGACTCAAACATATCTTAAAAATATTCTAAGTATAAATATGCATTTTGGAACATATATTTTTGAGAAAATACAAACTTAGTACTTTTTCAAAAAAATTTTTAATTTTAACACAAATATTAAGTTGGAAATAATTGAGTACAATTAATTTAGCTTAAGTTATTTATTATATCAAAACCAAAATTAATTCAAAGCTAATAATCTCCCTCTTTTTCATATAATAAAACTTGAGATAAATTTGCTTGTTAATGACTCCCCCTAAATTTTGAGATTTGTAGAAAAAAATTCCCCCTCAATAATGCAATGGTTTTCAAAAGTTTTAATTTGAGCAAATAGGGTCATTTCAAGCTACAATATTTTAAACAATATTGCCCAAGATTTTCACAATTTAAGCTACAACATGTAAAAGTGTTCAATATCAACATGTTGTTTGGGTTCCAACATGACAACATAATCATAATCAAGTGCATAATAATATCATGGAAGACATATTTGGCAATGGAAAACAGATTTGGAAAATTTATGACATTTCTCCCCTCTTTTGTTATATCAAAACACAAGAAAGATCAATTCAAAGTAATGGAGAAAATGCAAGCAAAGATGATTCATTAAGAATAAAACATTAAATAGAGTCAACAAAACAAGTAAAACATGTCCAATGGAATGGAATCCTAAAAACTTAAATGTCATACTAAAATGAGCCTAAGATGACTAATTTTCATCTGTCGGAAGATCTTTGATGGGTGAAGAATTAGGCAGAGGTGCATGAGGAAAGGCCATCGAGAAGCTATAGAATTACTCGGTTAACACCCGATGACTATGCTCGAGACTAGAAAGGCAAGCACCAGTGGAATTGAATCGGTGATCCTAAGAGTCAAAGAGTTACTCCCATGTATCAAGATGTCCTATAATAGAATCGTACATATGTTAGAGGTCCATGGCCACGAATGATGAGGTGTTAAGAGCCGACGGTGGAGGCACATCATGCTTCATTTCATCATCATCATGGTCAACGAGAATGGGAGCATCCAGTTGCTTAAGTGGTGGAGGTGGTTGTCGACAAGCCTTGGGAACAAAGTTGGCACCTTGAATTTCATACTTGACGAGCCACATGGATTTGCGTCCTATATAGCAGTAAGAAGATACCATAATCTCAGGGTTGCAAGAAAGGTCAAGACCTTGAGTGTCGAAGTAGTAGCTTAATGCCATGCCATGGAGGATGCTATGACAACCACGAACACAAAGGACAAGGTTCGCAAAGATAAAATGGGCTAGGTTTAGATGATTACCAGTTTAAATCATATGGAGCCACCAATAGTCAGAATCGATAATCAAGGTGTGTTTTGTGCCTATGGACAGAGCACACAGGAAATGATAAGATGAAGTAAGCGATTAATCAGAGGAAAAATGGTGGTTTTGTTGTTTAGGGTGCGCAAGGTTGCGGGAGTCAGACCTTCTTTGATTACGCCTTCATTTGGGAAACCGAATGCAGTTGTAAGAGCAGCAGGGTTAATTACAAAATCTTGTCCTAAAAGATAAGATCGAATAGCAATGATATGGTCATGATCATCAATGATAAGTGAGGCGTCACTAAAGAATACACGAACAAGGTTCTCGTGAATTGGAACATTGAGAGAAAGAAATTTGGTCCATGCGAAGGTATAAAAAATCTGAAGGTAGAGATAAGCAATGGACTGAAAAAAGGGGAAGTTGATAAGTCAACATTGTTGGATGGCATACAGGCATAGATGGTAGTGAATCACTCACGAACTCATAGATCGTGAAAGCATAAGTCAAAGAATGGTTTTGTTTAGGTCAGAGGTGGTTAACGAATGATAAAAATAAAAGCACGGGGATAGGTCTTTAACAATGGGTAGTTTGTTTGGTCTTTGGAGGCATGGTAGTGTTTTAAATTAGTTAGGAAATTTTATTGAGTAGGTGGTGATAAGGTAGGGCTGGATGTTGGTTTGTACAATTTGGAGGAGAGGACAGATGTTAGTGAAGTGTTTGAAGTGATTTGGAAGGAATTAGATGAAGTGGAAGTGGGTTCTGATAAGGTTCGTGGTGATGAAGGTTATCGAATTAAGAAAGTCTGGTTGATGAAGCTAGGTAAGGTGTTAAGGAAGAGTTGGTTGAGGAAAATGGTCGAGCATGTGGTGGGCGCTGGGTTTTGGTGCATGTGGTGTAGTTTTTCAAGTAATTTCACAACTGATCACAATAGCCAAGGTTGGGAAAACTTGAGGATGAAAAATCACTTGAAAACTTTGAAGAAATTTAGGCAAATTTGGAGGATTTTGAAAGGGAATTGTTAGGGTTTGAGTGAAGAGAGTTTTCAAATTTTTTTGTGGTTTTGGTAATGGATTGAATTTCTAAAGGAAATGGTGAATTATTATGAAATCAACTTGTTTTGGATCAAGGATTGTAAGAAGAATGAAAATTTGATGAAGTGTGATGATTGAGGATTGAGTGGGTGAGAGAAGGCTAAGTGAACAGTGCTCGACAAAAATGAAATTGCACATGAGGATTGCCTAAATTAATAGTCTGTATCGATACAAGGTATCTTTGCTTAGAGTTCAATATCGATACAAAGAACAATTTTGGTTTCTGTATCGATACAATAAACTGTGCCTCGGGACATAGAACAAGTTTATGCTGTATCAATCAAAGATGGAGAGTATCAATACATGGAGTTAGGTATCAATACAACAAACATTTCTAGGTTTTGTATCGATACCTTAAAATTGGTCTTAATGCTAGGAAAAAGTTTTTGCTAGTATCGATGCGTATAGCTCAGTATTAGGTTATTTCTATTAAGATGGTATCAATTCAAGCATATTTTTGACCCAATTGATCATTGAAAAACATTTGAAAATGCTTTGTATGAACAATTTAAAATTTAACCAATAAACAAAATCATCCAAGAATCCAAAGTAATACAAGTGCATATTTTCAAACAAGTAGGTATGTAAGGCTAGCTTTTCTAACAATATTGAGGCATCAAAATTTTATCAACTTATAAATTTAGGGTGCATTCATTAAGCCAAGTTCTCTTTTAATTGTTTAAAATCTGTCCTTATCAAGTGGTTTAGTGAAAATATCAGCTAGTTGATGCAAGGTATCAATGAAATCAAGTACTATTTCACCTTTTTGCATATGATCTCTAATGAAGTGATGTTTAATCTCTATATGCTTAGTTCTAGAATGTTGAATTGGATTTTTGGTGAGACAAATAGTACTAGTATTGTCACATTTAATTGGAATATGATCCATGGTAATGCCAAAATCCTTCATTTGTTGTTTTACCCATAAGATTTGGGCACAACATCTTCCCGTGGATATGTACTTCGCTTCGGTTATGGATAGAGCAACACTATTTGGTTCTTGGAGAACCATGATATGAGCATATTTTCAAGAAATTGACGAGTACTGGAAGTGCTTTTTTTATTAATTTTACATCTACCAAAATCCGCATCGGAATAAGCATGTAAGGTAAGAGATGATTCTTTTGGATACCATAAGCATAGATTAAGGGTGTCCTAAGATATCTAAAGCCTCTTTTTACGGCAACTAGATATGACTTCCTAGGTGACGATTGATATCTAGCACATAGGCATACACTAAACATTATATCTAGTCTATTGCAGTAAGATATAGCAATGAGCCTATCATAGACCTATAAAGTTTATAGTCAACACATTTACCTCTGTCATCCTTCTCAAGCTTTGTTGAAGTACTCATAGGTGTGGAACAAGGCTTTGCTTCATCTATTTTGATCCTTTTGAGTAATTCCTTGGTATACTTTGCTTGATTGATGAAGATGCCATCTTTTGTTTGCTGGGCTTATAGTTCTAAAAAGAATGTTAATTCTCCCATCGTGCTCATCTCAAACTCACCTTGTATTAACTTAGAAAATTTTTGACAAAGAGATTCATTAGTAGCACCAAAAATAAATCACCAACATAAACTTGAACCACTAAAATGTCTTTGCTTTTGACTTTTATAAAAAAGAGTTTTGTCAACATTGCCTCTATTAAAAGCTTTTTCAATTAAAAATTTTGAAAGCCTTTCATACCATGCCCTAGGTGCTTGCTTTAAACCATACAAGGCTTTTGAAAGTTTAAAAACATGATCGGGATAATGAAGGTTTTCAAAATTGGGAGGTTGCTCAACATAAATTTCCTCATTAATAAAACCATTTAAAAAAGCACTTTTGACATCCATTTGAAACAACTTGAAATTATTAAAACATGTAAAGGCTGATAGAATTCTGATGGCCTCTAGTCTAGCAACAAGGGCATAAGTTTCATCAAAATCAATTCTTTCTTTTTGACTATATCCCTAAGTTACTAATCTAGCCTTATTTCTAACTATGGTTCCCTGCTCATCAAGTTTGTTCCTAAAGACTAATTTAGTACCTACGATGGGATAATTACTAGGTCCTTCCACTAAATTCCAAACTTTGCTCATTTTAAATCGATTTAATTTTCTTGCATGGCCATGATCCAACTATCATCCTTTAGAGCCTCATCTAAATTCTTACGTTCAATTTGTGAAAGAAAAGCTACATAATTGCATGTATTTCTAAGAAATGATCTAGTTCTTAACCTTTGATTAGGATCACCAATTATCTCACATTCTTTAACATAAGTCAAATCTCTAGGATGATTTCTTTTTCTTTCTACTTGATCTGGCTCATGTGATTTTCTTCTTTGAACCTTCTTGGTCTTATTTTGTTTGTTCTTGCTCTTTATGTGATGCTTGTTTTTGATAAATCTCTATATCATCAATATCAAGAGAGGCCTTCCTCAAAATTGAGTTAGCTTCATTAACTATAACATGTATTGACTCTTTAACAACCAAGGTTCTCTTATTAAACACGCTATAAGCTTTAGAATTTGTTGAATAGCCAAGAAAAATTCCTTTATCATTTTTTGCATCAAATTTACCAAGATTATCCTTTCCATTATTTAGCATAAAATATTTGCATGCAAAAGGATAAAAATCACTAATGTTAGGTTTCTTTCCTTTAAAAGGTTCATATAGTGTTTTCGTTAGGATTGGCCTAACCATACCTCTATTTATGATGTAGCAAGAAGTGTTAATGGCGTCCGCCCAAAAATACCTTGGTAAATTAGTTTCACAAAGCATGGTTCTAGCCATTTCTTCCAAGGTTCTATTTTTCCTTTCAACAACTCCATTTTGTTGAGGAGTTCTAGGAGCCGAGAAATTATGGCTAATGCCATTTTCATTACAAAATTTGTCAACACCATGATTTTCAAATTCTTTTCCATGATCGCTTCTTACACTTGAAATAGAATAACCTTTTTCCTTTTGGATAATTTTTCAAAAAGTTAATAAATTTTTTTAAGGCTTCATCTTTAGAGTTTAAGAAGAGAACCTAAGTAAACTAGAGTAATCATCTACAATAACAAATCCATATTGTTTACCTCCTAAGCTTAATGTTCTTGTAAGACCAAAGAGATCAATATGAATAAGTTGTAATACTCTAGTAGTTGAAACAATTTTAATTGGTTTGAATGAAGCTTTCCTATGTTTCCCTTGAACACATGCATCACATATTCTATCATTATCAAATTTCATTTTTGGCAATCCAACAACAAGGTTTTTTCTAGATAATTTGAAAATTACATTTATACTAGCATGTCCTAATCTTCTATGCCACAACCAAGACAAGTCATCATTATTAGCAACAAAACAAACATTTTGAGAAGACAAGTCATCTAGATGCACAACATAGACATTTCCTTCTTAAGTCCTATAAAAACAACATCAACAACTTGACAATTCATTGACTCAAAAATAACCTTCATGCCTTTATCACACAAGTGACTAATACTAAGGAGATTATGTTTGACATTTGACAGATAGAACATTTTCAATGTTGGATGAAGAATTGTTACCTGTGGTTCTAATACCTTTAATTTGTCCTTTTGAGTTATCACTAAAGTAACACATCCTCCATCCTTAGGCTTTAGTTCTATGAATTGATTTTTGTCACCAATCATGTGTCTTGAGCATCTACCATCAAGGTACCAAGAATGCTCCCTTGTTGAATTTGCCTTAAATCAATGCTCTTCTTTCTACAACCATAAAGCATGTTTTTTTTAGGTACCCAAATTTTCTTGGGTCCTCAAGTATTAGTGTTCACAATTCTTATGCCTTTTGGAATCCATTTTATTTTGATAGCCCCATCTTGAGATGTGCTAACACCCTTAAGGACCTATACCTTCCTAAGAAGCTTGCCTCTATAAGTAATAGTCTTTAAAGAACAAGTGTAAAAAGTATGACCAAGTTTATGGCAATGAGTACATATGCTAGATGCATTAAATGATTTGTTTTGTGTTACAAAGAAATTCTTGAAGTGAGTTTTTTTTTTTTAATTCTATTATAGCCTAAACCATCTTTATCAAAGAATGCTCTTTGTGTTTCTGGCATATTATTCAATTTTTGTTGTGCCATATAAAATCTTATGAATGAGTTATGCAAGTTTTTGTTTTTCTTAGTTAGATTATCAATATTAACTTGTAACTCATCTACTTTCTTCTTAAGATCATTATTTGTCATGCTTAATGTTTCATTTTCTTCCATAAGTTTAAAAATCATTTTCTTATATTTTAAATTCATGGTTTCAAAATGTAATGCTAACTCATCAAATGCATCTTGTAATTCATCAAATGAGTAAGGATTAGCATTAAAAGATACCTAAGGCTCATCATGAGCCATAAGACATAGGTTGGCCACCTCCTCAGCATCATTGTTCGATGTGTCACTATCACTCCATGTGGCTACCATAGCCTTCTTCTTTTACTTCTTTGGGTTTGGCTTTTTCCACATTGGACATTTAAATTTAATGTGTCCTGATTTCTTGCACTCACAGCAAATGATTTGTTCCTTATCTTTTTTGCTTGAATCTCCCTTCATTATTTCTCTTTTAGAATGTCTTTTTGCCTTGTTCATTCTCATGAGCTTATTGAATCTTTTTGCACTTCGCTATTTCTTCATCTTCTTCAACCTCCTCATCATCACTAGAAGTGGTTGTTTTAAAGGAAACACTTGCCTTCTTTGGTGGCTCTTGACCATGCTTGATCTTCATCTCATAGGTTAGAAGAGAACCTATGAATTCATCCAAGGAAAGTGTGTTGGGATCCTTGGATTCCTTAATTGCTGTCCCTTTTACTTACCAAGACTTGGGAAGACTGTTAAGTAGCTTCTTCACCATCTCTATTTGGATAGGTCTTTCTAGGTGCCTTCAACCTATTAATAATATTTGTGAACCTATCCAACAATTCTTTGATAGCATCATCTGCCTTAATCTTGAACAATTCATAGTCGAGTGTAAGCATACTTATTTTGGATTCCTTGACTTGATTTGTTCCTTCATGGTGGTTGCTAACTTGTCCTACACTTACTTGGCATTGTCACATAGTGAAACTATACTGTACTCACTTGGACCAAGAGCACAAAATAGTGTGTGCGTGGCCTTGGCATTTAATTGTGCCATTTTGGTATCTTGTTCATCCCATTCATCTTCTTCCTTTGGCATAATACAATCTCCAAATCTCTTATTAAGGATGAGCGATCCATTGACAATGACCTTCAATACTTTGTAGTCATTAGCTTGAATAAAGAGCTTCATCCTTATCTTCCAATACGAGTAGTTCTCACCATTAAAGAGCGGAGGTCTCATGATGGAATGGCCTTCAAGCTCCGTAGCATTTGCATTTGTCTCAAATGCCATGAGACAAACTTCATCTTGGCTTTTTAACTCTTGTGAGCTTTTGAAGCTTTAAGCATTATTTTTGCATCTATATTTTGAGCTATCAAAGGTCTTTTTTCAAGGTTATGAAACCTACAATAGAGACCAAAGCTTTAATGCCAATTGTTAGTTCAAGGAAAAGATTGAAACAAGAGGAGGGTGAATTGGTTCTATAAGAACTTAACCAAAAATTGATCTTTTGTACAAATTTGAAATAAATTGAAAATAAAAAGGAGTTAAGGATAAAAAAATCGAACAATCAATATATAAAGGTTCTGTCCTTGAACTCGACACCTACGTCTTCTCTTCTTGGCATTTTCTTACCAAGGTGATTCCCACAATTCACTAATGAAATTGTTTACCTTTAAATCTAAAGTATAACCTTATACCTCTATCTTTTAAGGCTTATATAGAACCTTTCAATCTTTTTAAGAATTCTATCCTAAATTCTCAAGTGTTTTCACTCACTTTCACATAACTTTTTTTGTGATATGAATAAAGTATTATGGGTGTTTCTCGAATTTAAGTACAAAGTGAAAGAGATACAAATAAACTTGAAAGAGTACAAATTTGATACAAGAAAAATGAAGAACTTGAAGACTTTAAGCTTTTCTTGTTTAATGCTTGATTGATCTTTGTATCTCTTACTTCTTCGGCCATTAGGAACCTCTATTTATAGCTTGAAATTGATTTATAAACATTGGGCATTAAATGAGGTAGTTGAAGAGCTGTTGTAGCCTTCATAAATGCTTGTTGCTGTTTAAACCCGCACTATTATATCGATACAATACCAATGGTATCTTTACAATAATTAAAAAGGTGACCGTTACAGCCTGTTGTATTGATACAAAAGGTTGAGTATTAATACCTGCCAAGTTGTATCGATACAAACACACCTGTATCGATACTTTTGAGGGTTTCAGCCAAAACTTGGCTATTACCAAGCAATATATCGATACATATAGGGTAAGTATCAATACTCACTATAATGTATCGATACATACTGATAAGTATCGATACAACTGAGAGTTTTAAGCACAGTATCGATACATTTATGCATTGTGTCAACACATACCTTTAAACTCCTTTGTAAAATGATTTTTCTTGGCTTGATATTAACTCAAACATATCTAAAAAATATTCTAAGTATATATATGCATTTTGGAACATACATTTTTTAGAAAATACAAACTTAGTACTTTTTTAAAATATTTTTCAATTTTAACAAAAGTACTAAATTGGAAATAATTAAGTACAAATTAATTTAGCTTAAGTTTTTTATTATATCAAAATCGAAATTAATTTAAAGCTAACAAGAAGGATATATCAAAGAGTTGATGGCAAAAATCCAATGGAAATAAGTAAATGAAAACATATTGTCACATACATCAAAAGTGTTATTATTGCATCTAATGGGCAGCAGAATCATATCATGACTCGACTGTAATAAACAAGATTATCGAACACAGCACAGGCCAAAGAAGGCAATACTTCTCCATGAGGCAGTCCAAGATTAATTTTTGCTGCTGCAATGGTGATGATCTTAATAGGTGGCCGCATAGGTGTTGGTAATTCTTTGAGGTGGACTAAACCCTGGAAGACACAAAAGTCAAGGTGGTAATGATCAATCTTAAGGGAAAGGCTTTACAATGGCAGCAAAATCAGGTCAAGGACAAGAGTGGTATTGAATCTTTTCATGGACAACATATGTGCAAGAGTTAGAATCAAGGTTTGGGGACAAGATCTTTAGTGTTCCCATAACAAAACTACTTAACCTCAGTCAAACAGGTATGGTTATTGAGTGTAGGGAGGACTACTAAAATGGTGGATTTATCAGAGAAATATGCCATCAGTTTCTCTTGAAATGGCTCAAGACTATGATCCAGTAGCCAGTTAAGATGTTCATGCTGAAAACCTTGTTTCATGCCTTTGCTCTAGCCCAATTGCAAGAGTTTAAATTAAAATCCCCTCATTAAGAACTTGCATACAATAGTAAGAAAACACCATTATTACCAATAATTTTTCCAGCAAGAACCTTATTAAAAGCTTTACCACCCATTCTTGCACAGAAGAACTTGAACCACCTAAAGAAACCTTTCTTCATTTCCACCAAGATTCACTCCAGTTTAGACTTTGATGATAAAAGAGTAAAGAGGTTATGTTTTTAATGTCATAAAAAGTACAAATTAGGCCATAAATGTAGCAAGAAATAGCTTTACATAGTTAGCAATGAAGAAATGGAATCAAACACAAAAAAAAAAGATAACCTTCAAATACCTGTACATGCCACATGTGGGGTAACACAAGGTTTACAAAACCATGAGGGTGATTGCTCATGTCAAACAAAGAGCATTGCATGCATTGATTACCTAGGGCAACATATACATTTTCCTAGATATTGAGGTCAGTAA
>JBBYHK010495082.1:0-15321 GCA_038382065.1 Adansonia grandidieri | reverse complement strand
TCATGAAAGGTAAGTTGTTCCCCCGCACACACTGTGCAAATGCATATGCATTAGATTCTCTTCCACATATATGGAAGGAGCATAGGTACCTAATATTTTAAGAGGGGGTGAAGTAGCTCTGCCTTCTGATGTGTTAGCCTCTGTCTGGGCTAGTGAAAAGCCTACCAGGTTTAAATTCCTATGCCTGCCCGAGATGTTAGCCTCGTTATGGGCATGGAAGATACTACCACTTGAATTGAACCCTTTCCAACATAAGCTCGTGATGGGTAAGGATTAGGGTACCTCGTCAGTTCCTTCCAGACTCGAGGAACAATTTGAGAACCTATTTAGATGTCTAATCCAAACCTCATGTAATGAGCTATAGGACACACACCTAGTTAGATACCCAGTTCTAGAGGATACCAAACTAGGTACACATAGGGGAACACTTTTAACCCTTTACTGTTATGATTTGAGTTTCTTTATATTATTAATTGTATGTTGCGTTATTTTAATATATTTTACTTTTATTAATTTGTTATATTACAAAAGAGTTTTTTTTTTTTATTCTTGGCATCACATTATATATATCCCATGGAAATTTACAAATTCATTCATGCACCAGCAAAGTTCACATTCTTATATGTTCATGCATTCATAATTTTTGCAATGCACTAATCCGTTTCATTTATTATATTTCAAGGATCAAGACATAGGTGATGATTAGGAGGCAAGGGTCCGCATGCAGAGTTCATCTAAGAAAAGTTTGATCATGAAGTTCAAGGAACCAAAAATCTGCTCAATAGACTGATAAAAATGGTTGAAGGTTTATATGGGATAAAAAAGAGAAGAAAAAAAGAAAAAGATCATGTTATTGGAAGTATTAGAATATAAAGGCAATGAAATGACTTTGAAGATAATTTTTGGGCTACTGTCGAATTTTGTAAATATAAAGGTTAAAAAATGATTGAAAAATGAATTAATAGGTTTGCAAAAATCCCTTAGAAACACTAACATATTTAGGAAAATGTAGTGATTGGAAGATTAATTCTTTTTGTTACTTTGGTTTTAAATCTTGTAAATATAGCTATGTATGCCTACAGTCAATGGATAAGTTAGAGAATTTTGGTTCATGAAGCAATGTTGTTAAATCATTACTCAAATTCTTTAGATTTTTGCTTCTACAATAATCTTTATATTTGGCTTTTAGTTAATGCTCTGGCATCCAATCTATTAGATTAAATGCTGCCCTTTTTATTTGATTATTTATTCATTCATTCATTCATGCATTCATTCATTCATTGACTCATTATTTATGTAATTTTTCTATTCATTGACAATCATACCAAAATATCAACAAAGATTAATGTTGTTAAGACAAATACATTTCATGCTAACTAATTTAAGATTTTCTATATATTTTGAGGTGAGATAACAAATCATTAAATGGAAGATACCATACAATAAGAAGGAAAATGCAAGCATAAATTTTAAGTTCAATGGAACCACTCAAGATAAGGAAACCGGTTTACTAACTGTCAGAAGGTATTACTAATGCTTCTTTCTGGGATCCGGGGAAGTGCAAGCTAAAATGCAACCACCTTATGGGGTTCAGTATATGGAAGCTAGTCCTATAATACATATCCATACTAACTAAGGGGTGACAGGTAGTAGATGTAAAACAAGAAAGTAATTCTAGCATAGCTGATAGGACCCTAAAAAGTTGAGAAAACAAGGAAATCCATTCGGATTGTGTCCTAGACCTTAGCTTTTCATCGTTCAATGACTTCAACAGAATCGTATAATCTCTGCCATTCCAAGAAAACCTGGACAACTCCCTCCCCAAGGTGGTATAATTCGAGTGTCAGGGTACAACACTTTTTATTTACCAATTCCTATGTGATTACTAAGATACTGTCATGTCAAAAGTACACATTAAGAATAGGTTCATCATATCAGGTCATTTCTAGGTCATAAAGTTTGCATTTTTAGTAATAAAATTATTTTTATAAATAAGGCAATGTCTCCTAATTAAATTAATACATAAGATTCCTACCAGAATATGTGAGGAATTTTACGGATTATTTTAATAGCGAGATATCCTTTTCAAATAGGAAGTCAAGATTTTTTTATTTCGAAAATATAAAACCTTTTATATTCCGCATGGTTTTCTAACGGGGTACAATAGAGAATTTATGCCTACTTGGTTCCCTGGGAGGGTACGAATAATTTTGTGATTTTCAAAAGCATTAAAACCTGACTCTCTCGAAATAACAAATTTTTATAATAAGATATTTTGAGAATTATAATTAAATATCAAATATTGGAACCAAATAAAAATCAAAATTTAAGTTAACATGTGATTAATAAGGTACCAATTACCGGGTATCACGAGAAGGTCGATCCTTACTTATGATTATAACTGACTCCTGAACCCTTTTTTTGCTATTTCTGGTATGAGCACAGACCTCAGAGTTTATTTTTATGGGTTTCGTAATCTTTAAAATATAAACTCTGACAGGTGTCCAATCCCACCTAGCCAAAATAGATTGGTGGCGACTCCAAAAAAAATGGTCATTTTATAATGACTATTTAGAGAAGTCTGGTGAATGATTCATCTCGATAACTTAATCCCCAAGTACAAAAAATAAAGAATAATAATCATGACATAGGCCTCCTAGAAATAAAAGGAAATAATTATATAAAAACAATGGATACATTTGCCATTTTACATTGGACTGGTCAGGATTCGTATCCGGGCCACGTTGCGATAAGGTTGCCACTGATTTTTGGGCTTTGAAAAAGGTATCACTGATTTATGGGCTTTGAAGAGGTGCCACTGACTTGTGGGCTTTAGAAAAGGTGCCACTAATTTGTGGGCTTTGGAAAGGTGCCACTGACTTGTGGGCTTTGAAAAGTGTGCCACTAATTTATGGGCTTTGAAAAGGTGCCACTGACTTGTGAACTTTAGAAAAGGTGCCACTGATTTGTGGGCTTTGAAAAGGTGCCACTGACTTGTGGGCTTTGAAAAGGTGCCACTGACTTGTGGGTTTTTGGAAAGGTGCCACTAGTTTGTAGGCTTTGAAGAGGTGCCACTAACTTGTAGGCTTTGAAAAGGGTGCCACTAACTTGTGGGCTTTTGGAAAGCTGCCACTGACTTATGGGCTTGATGTAGGTATTATTGGCATTCGGTTGTTTATAAACAAGTTTGTTGCCAATAGCTCGTGTGGGCTTATGAAGGTTTCTTGATAGGTGCCTTCTAAATAACGCTTAGTTTACGAAGCTTATAGTTCTTACCAGGGAAACCTTAGAGGTTTGGTGAACCTAGCTTGAAGTAACATTGCAAAAATCATGATGTGTGATGCATGATATGGAATGCTATCATGATTGCATGATGTGAGTCTAATACGTGAGATGGTCATAATTTTTCTTGTATGTCATTCAGACTCTTATATGGATGACGATTCACCTTTGTTGCAACTATGGACGGGAATTTTCCTAATCCCGCTGGGGATTGTAGGCTCCACTAGGGATATGATAAAAAATCTATTCTCAAGAATTTGGATTATTACATTTCCTGATTCGGAGGCTCAATCATTTTCCTGACAATTGAAAGGCATTGCCAACAATTTGGAGACTGTTTGACTGATTAGGTTGATGTCTCTGGTTTTGATAGGATTCTGATAGAACGCATGGATCGATTTTTGGTTAGCTTAAAATTGTTTTCTTGAGATATGACTTGTGAAAGCCAGAAATGGTTTAGTGTATGGTCATGCCGAGCGGGTGTTTAGATGCAAAAAGTGCATAATCTTGACGATTAGGGCATAAACAGAGTTCCTTATGCTTTTCTTTTCCTTTTGATGTAATATCGAGATGTCCTGATGCATATTTCTGTTGATTATTAAACATTATCAGTTAAATGATAAGTGCAATGTGAATTGTATAGGAGTTAAAAGAAACAAGGTAATATTTATTCATGACAACAAAGAGATACAACCTTGTATACTATTTGACAAACAAGTGATTTGATGGTAAGAAGTATGGTCTTTTAGGCGAAAGATGCCTCTAACGATCATGACATGAATGTTCTTTAGGTGCTTTCTAGGATCTTTCTTGAATAATGAATGTGACTAGTATGAGCTGATTTTTAGAAGATCCCTAAGATTGTTTTGCTTTGTTCTGTAAGCGATCTCAGTCTATGCCCCATCAAAATTGATCTTCTCAAGCCGCCCTTATGGGTTTTCAATTATAGTTGGGTTGGTTACCCAAATGCCTTTTTTGGATTTTCATTTGGACCTCTTTTCTATTTTCTTCTTTTTTTTTTCTTTTTTTTTGGTTTTTTTGTTGTTTTTTGTTTTCTTTTTTTTAAAGGATGCCTTTTTAAGTTTTCGCCCTGTACGTGTAATATTTCTTGACAAAATCTGAGTTGACTAGGTTGGGTAAGGCATTGCCGTCTATTTCTGACAAGATTAGGGCCCCTTCGGAGAAGGCTTGCTTCATGACATACGGTCTTTCCCAATTAGGGGTCCACTTGCCCCGTGCATCTTTGTGAATTAGGAGAATCTTTGTCAATACCAATTCACCTGGGTGAAATTGTCATTGGTGCATTTTTTTGTCATGGGCTCGGATCATGCCTCTTTGATACATTTGACCATGGCAGATGGCTTTTATGCATTTTTCCTTGTTTATCCTAATTGAAAGATGAACTTTAACTCTAAAAATGGTAGAAAAGAAGTTTTTCTTATGAAACCAAGGCATCATTATCATTTATTCCAATGACGAGAATATTTTTACGGTACCCAATCATGAAATTGATAAGGATCAAAAGATAATGGAGAATGATAAAGATCACAAGATAATATCTTTTTGTAACTGATAATCTTAGATAAAAATCAAATTATCTTATAAATCAAATTATCTTGTAATTGATAATATCCTCTAGGAGTTATCTTTTAGGAGTACAAATCATAAACCCCTATGAAACTAGTATAAATAGGGGTCATTCCATTGTATTCGGCATTAAGAAATAACAAATTCCCCTCTTTAATTGAGAGTAATTTCTCTCTTCGAATTTTTGAGCCATTTTTGGTATCAGAGCTGAGTTCCAGAGACGGGGAGTGTCTAAAAAATAGCCTAAAGTTGAAGACTTTGAAGTAATCCGACAAGAGTCGTCACTATCACCTTCAAAATTCATAGTTCCAGTCATTTTTTTAGCCAAAAAGAGGTCTCCACCGTGTTTAGAAGGTCAAGAAAAACCTTGGATTGGAAAGTTCCATCCCCGGAAGGTATAGCACGTGCTCCAACACGCCACCACTAGAAGACCACATGTCGGTTACGTGTTTCGAGTGCCGCACACGCCAGCCAGAGGTTGAAGACAACCACGTTAGCTACCACGTCAGCACTGAGGTGTCCAGTCAGTGACACATCAGCCACACATAACGTGCCATGTGTCACATTCACCACATCATCGCCAAGTCAACATAATTGCCTAGTCATTGCCGTGCCATCCAACCACAATCTACCATGTGTCACTTTTGCCACATCATCCACGTTAACCCTTTGTCCAGTCATCACCACGTCACCCAAACATCACCTGCCACATGTCTTTAACTACCACATCATTACCCATCAGCATATTTTTCCTTAATTGCAAATTAACCCCTTGATTACCTAAAATTACACCCAAGCCCTAAATTTCTTAAAAGTCTATTTTGACTTAAATTTTTGAACTTAATTCCTAATTTCATCCTTAAGCCATACCCTTTGTTTTCACTAGCCTACAATATGCCTCCAAGACGAAGATCTATGAACGAAGTTGAGATAAAAGAATTGAGATGACAAGTTTAATTATTACAAGAGATGGTAAATGTTCAACTAGCCCAGTTGGATGCACAAAGAAGGAAAATAGAAGATGATTCTGATAATGGCAACATTTCATCAGCCAGCAATTGTCAACCTCAGAGATCGATAGTTCACAACAATGATATCAGAAGTGGACATTCCAAATTTTAAATGGAAGCTCCAACCAGACGAGTTTGTTGAGTGGCTCTAAATAGTTGAGCGAGTGTTCTTCGAATATAAAGAGGTGCCAGAGGACAAAAAGTCAAAATTGTTGCCATCAAGCTTAAGAAGCATGCTTCCATATGGTGGGAAAATTTTAAGAGGAAGAGTGAGCATGAAGGAAAAAGCAAGATTCAAATGTGGGAAAAGATGCGATGAGAGTTCACACGTAAGTTCCTACCCAAACATTATTATCAAGATTATTTTCTTCAACTACATAATCTCTGCCAAAAAACTCTGTTTGTAGAGGAATATATTAGGGAATTTGAAAAGCTCATGATGAAATGTGATATCCAAGGAAAGGAGGAGCAAACAATATCCCGTTACCTTAGAGGGTTGAACACTAAGATTGCCCATCAGGTCTAGCTTCAACAATACTAGATTTTAGACGATGTCATTCATCTAGCCATCCGTGTTGAGAAACAGTTACCTAGACCACCTTTTTACCAACCTCCTACCTCTACCAAAAATCCTTCTGATATTTATAGAACTCCAATTCAGCAACCTAGCTCTTCAAGCAAGTCTCTACCTAAAGCTGCCAGAGAATCCAGCTCTAAAACACCTAAGTGCTTTAAATGCCAAGGTTTTGGCCACATTGCTTCAGAATGTCCCAACTGCAAGGCTGTCACCATTATTGAAGGAGAAGCTTATGCAGCATCTAAAGAAGAAAATGAACCTGTATTTGATGAGGAGCCAATATTTGATAAAGAAATTATGCTCGCTGACCATGGTGACACACTGGTGATCAGGCAAAACTTGAACACAACACAAGCAAAAGAGGAGTCATGGCTACGTCATAATATTTTCCACACCCACTGTACTACCCAAGGCAACGTATGTGATGCAATCATTAACAATGAAAGCTGTGAGAATGTCGTATCCAACTACATGGTGGAGTAGCTAAACCTGTCCACTCAAGTTCATCCACATCCATACAAATTACAATGGTTCAACAAGGGAAATGAGGTAAAAGTTTCTAAACAATGCCTTATTTCTTTTTCAATTGGCAAAAAGTATCAAGATAAAGTATGGTGTGATATTGTTCCCATGGATGCCGTCATCTTTTATTGGGGAGACCCTAGCAATATGATCTCCATGCTCTATACAACGGTCATGTGAACACTTATTCCTTTAGGAAGGATGGAGTGAAGATCAAGCTAGCATTGTTGCCACCTAGTGAATATAACCAAGGCAAGAATGAGTCCAAGCCGCTAATGTCCTTAATTACCAAAGAACAATTCAAGGTGACAAAAGTGAAAGCCCAAACCATAGGATTAGTCTTGTTGCTCGAGTCAAATGAAAGAACCATTATTTTGCCAGAAATTAAACAATTGCTAGCTAAATTTCTAGATGTTGTACCCAATGAAATTCCACCTGGACTGCCACCTATACGTGATATGCAACATGCAATTGACCTAAACCCAGGAGCAGTACTTCGTAATAAACCTGCTTCTAGGATGAGTCCCTAAGAACATGCTGAAGTTTAATGACAAGTTGAAGAGTTGTTCAAGAAAGGAATCCAAAAGCAAAACTTAAGATACAAGGCTCAGCGTGACAAGCATAGAAGAAAAAAGACCTTCAAAGTAGAAGATTTGGTATGGATACACTTGCAAAAGGAATGATTTCCAAATCAACCAAATTCTAAGTTATCACCCTGAGCTGATGGTCCATTCAAAGTTGTGTAGAAAATCAACAACAATACGTACAAAGTTGAACTACCAGGCACTTATGGAGTCTCTGCTACTTTCAATGTCATCGATCTTTCACAGTACTTTGAGGACGATGCTGAGTTTGACTCAAGGATGAGTCCAGTCCAACCTAGGGAGAATGATAAGGATCAAAAGATAATGGAGAATGATAAAGATCACAAGATAATATCTTTTCGTAACTGATAATCTTAGATAAAAATCAAATAATCTTATAAATCAAATTATCTTGTAATTGATAATATCCTCTATGAGTTATCTTTTAAGAGTACAAATCATAACCTTCTATGAAACTAGTATAAATAGGGGTCATTCCATTGTATTCGACATCAAGAAATAACAAATTTTCTTCTTCAAATGAGAGTAATTTCTCTCTTCAAATTTTTGAGCCATTTTTGGTATCATAACTGAGTTCCAGAGATGGGAAGTGTCTGAAAGAAAGCCTAAAGTTGAAGACTTCAAAGTAATCCGACAAGAGTCATCATTGTCACCTTCGAAATTCATAGTTCCAGTCATTTTTCAGCTAAAAAGAGGTCTCCACCATGTTTAGGAGGTCGAGAAAAACCTTGGATTGGAAAGTTCCATCCCCAGAAGGTATAGCACGCGCTCCAACATGCCACCACTAGAAGACCACACGTCGGTTACGTGTTCCAAGCACCACACACCCCAGCCAAAAGTTGAAGACAACTACGTTAGCTACCACGTCAGCACTGAGGTGTCCAGTTAGTGACACATCAGCCACACATAATGTGCCACGTGACACATTCACCACATCATCACCAAGTCAACATAATTGCCTAGTCATTGCCACGCCATCCAACCATAATCTACCATGTGTCACTTTGCCATATCATCCACGTTAACCCTTTGTCCAGTCATCACCACGTCACCCAAATATCACCTGCCATGTGTCCTTAACTACCACGTCATCACCCTATCAGCATATTCTTCCTTAATTGCAAATTAACCCCTTGATTTCCTAAAATTACACCCGAGCCCTAAATTTGCTAAAAGTCCATTTTGACATCAATTTTTGAACTTAATTCCTAATTTCGTCCTTAAGCTATACCCTTTGTTTTCACTAGCCTACAATATGGCTCCAAGATGAAGATCTATGCACGAAGTTGAGATAGAAGAATTAAGACGACAAGTTTAATTACTACAAGAGGTGGTAAATGTTCAACAAGCCCATTGGATGCACAAAGAGGACGATGCTGAGTTTGACTCAAGGGTGAGTCCAGTCCAACCCGGGAAGAATGATAAGGATCAAAAGATAATAGAGAATGATAAAGATCATAAGATAATATCTTTTTGTAACTGATAATCTTAGATAAAAATCAAATTATCTTGTAATTGATATATCCTCTAGGAGTTATCTTTTAAGAGTATAAATCATAACCCCCTATGAAACTAGTATAATTAGGGGTCATTCCATTGTATTCAGCATTAAGAAATAACAAACTCTCTTTTTCAATTGAGAGTAATTTCTCTCTTCTAATTTTTGAGCCAGAAATGAAAGGGGATTATTATGTGAATCCGTGTTTGTCCAAATTGGCGAACGAATATTAATTCTAAAAATCGTAGAAAGAGTAGTTTTTCTTATGAAACCAAAGTATCAATATCATTTATCCCAATGAGGAGAATGTGTCAATGGCGCCCAATCATGAAAACAAAAGGAGATTATTACGTGAATCCATGTTAATGCTAATTGATAGATGAACTTTGATTCAAAAAAATGGTGGGAAGCGATGTTTTCCATATGAAACCAAAGCATCAATTCATTTATTCCAATGAGTAGAATGAGCTTATAGTACCTAATCATGAAAAGAAAGAATATGTGAATCCATCTTTGTCATAGTTGAAAGATGAACTTTGTTTCTAAAAAATGGTTGGAAGAAAAGCTTTTCTTATGAAATCAAAGCATCAATGTCATTTATCCCAATGAGGATAATTAGTTTATGGTTCCTAGTCATTAAAACAAAAGAGATTATTATGTGAATGTGTTTATCCCAATTGATAGATGAACTTTGATTCTAAAAAATGGTGGAAAGTGAAGTTTTTCTTATGAAACCAAAGCATCAATTCATTTATCCCAACAAGGATAATGAATTTGTGGTGCCTAATCACTAAAAGAAAGGAGATTATTAGTGAATTCGTGTTCATCCCAATTGAAAGACAAATTTTAATTCTCAAAATGGTAGAAAGAAAAGTTTTTCATATGAAACCAAACCATGAATATAATTTATCATAATGAAGAGAATGTGTTTATGGTGCATAATAATGGAGAGAAAAGAGATTATTCTATGAATTCGTGTTTATGCAAATCAATGGATGAACATTAATTCTAAAAATGGTGGAAAGAGATTTTTTCTTATGAAACCAAGGTATCAATATCATTTATCCAAAAGAGAAGAATGTGATTATGGTATGCAATCATGAAAAAAAAAGAGATTATTACGTGAATCCATGTTTATCCCAATTGACCGATGAACTTTCATTCTTAAAGATGGTAGGAAGTGAAGTTTTTCCTATGAAACCAAAGCCTCATATCATTTATCCCAATGAGGGGAACGTATTTATGGCACCCAATCATGAAAAGAAAGGATTTTATTATGTGAATTCATGTTTATCATAATTGAAAGTTGAACTATGATTCTAAAAAAGGTAGGAAGTGAAGTTTTTCTTATGAAACCAAAGCATCAATTCATTTATCCCAATGAGGAGAATGAATTTGTGGTGCCCAATCATTAAAATCAAGGAGATTACTATATGAATCCGTGTTTATCTCAATTGAATGATGAACTTTAATTCTAAGTAGAATGAGAAGTTTTTCTTATGAAACCAAAACATCAATTCGTTTATCCCAATGAGGAGAATGAATTTAGTGTGCCCAACCATTAAAAGAAAAAAGATTATTATGTGAATCCATGTTTATCCCAATTGAAAGATGAACTTTAATTCTAAAAATGATAGAAAAAAATTTTTCTTATGAAACCAAAGCATCAATATGATTTATCCTAATAAAGAAAATGTGTTTATGGTGCCCAATCATGAAAAGAAAGGAGATTATTATGTGAACCCGTGTTTGTCCAATCGGCAAACAAACATTATTTCTAAATATGGTAGGAGTAGTTTTTTCTAAATGAAGAGAATCTGTTTATGGTGCCCAATCATGAAAAGAAAAGGGATTATTATGTGAATCTGTGTTTGTCCAAATTGACAAATGAACATTAATTCTAAATATGGTAGAAAGAGTAGTTTTTCTTGTGAAACAAAAGCATCAAAATCTTTTATGCCAATAAAGAGAATGTGTTTATAGTGCCTATTCATGAAAATAAATGAGAGTATTTCATGAATCCATGTTTATCCTAATTGACAAACGAACTTTAATTCTAAAAATTGGTGACAAGTGATGTTTTTCATATGAAACAAAAGCATCAGTTCATTTATCCTAATGAGTAGAATGAGCTTATGGTACCTAATCATGAAAAGAAAGAATATATGAATCCATCTTTGTCGTAGTTGAAAGACTAACTTTGTTTCTAAAAAATGGTTGGAGGAAAAGCTTTTCTTATGAAACCAAAGCATCAATGTCATTTATCGCAATGAGGATAATTAGTTTATGGTTCTTAGTCATTAAAACAAAAGAGATTATTATGTGAATCGTGTTTATCCCAATGATAGATCAACTTTGATTGTAAAAAATGGTGGGAAGTGAAGTTTTTCATATGAAACCAAAGCATCAATTCATTTATCCCAATGAGGATAATGAATTTGTGGTGCCTAATCACTAAAAGAAAGGAGATTATTAGGTGAATTCATGTTCATCCCAATTGAAAGAAAAACTTTAATTCTAGAAATGGTAGAAGGAGAAATTTTTCGTATGAAACCAAAATATGAATATAATTTATCGCAATAAGGAGAATGTGTTTATGGTGCATAATAATAGAGAGAAAGGAGATTATTATATGAATCCGTGTTTGCGCAAATCAATAGATGAACATTAATTCTAAAAATGATGGAAAGAGAAGTTTTTCTTATGAAACCAAAGTATCAATATTAATTATCCAAAAGAGAATGTGTTTATGGTATCCAATCATGAAAAAAAGGAGATTATTACGTGAATCCATGTTTATCTCAATTGACCGACGAACTTTCATTCTTAAAGATGATGGGAAGTGAAGTTTTTCCTATGAAACCAAAGCCTCTATATCATTTATCCCAATGAGGAGAACTATTTATGGTACCCAATCATGAAAAGAAAGGATTTTATTATATGAATCCATGTTTATCATAATTGAAAGATGAACTTTGATTCTAAAAAATGGTAGGAAGTGAAGTTTTTCTTATGAAACTAAAGCATCAATTCATTTATCCCAATGAAGAGAATGAATTTGTGGTGCCCAATCATTAAAATCAAGGAGATTATTATGTGAATCCGTGTTTATCCTAATTGAATGATGAACTTTAATTCTAAAAATGGTAGAATGAGAAATTTTTCTTATGAAACCAAAGCATCAATAAGTTTATCCCAATAAGGAGAATGAATTTAGTATGCCTAACCATTAAAAGAAAGGAGATTATTATGTGAATCTGTGTTTGTCCAAATCGACAAATGAATATTAGTTCTAAATATGGTGGGAGTAGTTTTTCTAAACGAAGAGAATGTGTTTATAGTGCCCAATCGTGAAAAGAAAAGGGATTATTATGTGAATCTTTGTTTGTCCAAATCGACAAACGAACATTAATTCTAAATATGGTAGAAAGAGTAGTTTTTCTTGTGAAACAAAAGCATCAAAATCATTTATGCCAATGAAGAGAATGTGTTTATAGTGCCTTTCATGAAAAGAAAGGAGAGTATTTCATGAATCCATGTTTATCCTAATTGACAGACGAACTTTAATTCTAAAAATTGGTGACAAGTGATGCTTTTCATATGAAACCAAAGCATCAATTCATTTATCCCAATGAGTAGAATAAGCTTATGGTACCTAATCATGAAAAGAAAGAAGATTGTTATATGAATTTGTCTTTGTCCTAGTTGAAAGACGAACTTTGTTTCTAAAAAATGGTTGGAAGAAAAGCTTTCCTTATGAAACCGAAGCATTAATGTCATTTATCCCAACAAGGATAATGAGTTTATGGTTTCTAGTCATGAAAACAAAGGAGATTATTACATGAATCCATATTTATCCCAATTTATAGGCAAACTTTTATTCTAAAAATGGTGGGATGTTACATTTTTCTTATGAAACTAAAGCATTAATTAATTTATCCCAATGAAGAGAATGAATTTGGGGTGCCCAATCATTAAAAAAAAAGAGATTATTAGGTGAATCCATGTTTATCCCAATCGAAAGGTGAGCATTAATTCTAGAAATGGTAGAAAAAAAAGTTTTTTTTGTATGAAATCAAAGCATCAATATCATTTATCCTGATGAGGAGAATGTGCTTATGGTGCCAAATCATAAAAAGAAAGGAGAATATTATGTGAATCCGTGTTTGTCAAAATCGATGGACAAATATTAATTCTAAAAATGGTAGAAAGGGAAGTTTTTCTTATGAAACCAAAGTATCAATTCATCTATCCCAATGAGGAGAATGAATTTGTAGTGCCCAATCATTAAAAGAAAGGAGATTATTATGTGAATTCGTGTTTATCCCAATCGAAAGATGAACTTTAGTTCTAAAAATGGCAGAAGGAGAAGCTTTTCATATGAAACCAAAGCATTAGTACCATTTATACTAATAAAGAAAATGTGTTTATGATGCCAAATCATGAAAAGAAAGGAGATTATTGTGTGAATCCATGTTTGTCTAAATCGACGGACGAATATTAATTATAAAAATGGTAGAAGGAGAAGTTTTTCTTATGAAACCAAAGCATCAATTCATTTATCCCAATGAGGAGAATGAATTTGTGGTGCCCAATCATTAAAATAAAGGAGATTATTTTGTGAATTCATGTTTGTCTAAATCGACCGATGAACATTAATTGTAAAAATGAAAGAAAGATAAGTTTTTCTAATGAAACCAAAGCATCATTCATTTATCCCAATGCGTAGAATGTGTTTATAATGCCAAATCATGTAAAGAAAGGAGATTATTTCATGAATCCATGTTTATCCTAGTTGACGATGAACTTTGATTCTAAGAAATGGTTAGAAGTGAAGTTTTTCATATGAAACCAAAGCATCAATTCATTTATCCTAATGAGTTGAATGAGCTTATGGTACCCAATCATGAAAAAAAAGAAGATCGTTATGTGAATCCATCTTTATCCTAGTTGAAGGACAAACTTTATTTCGAAAAAATGGTTGGAAGTAAAGCTTTTCTTATGAAACCAAAGCATCAATGTCATTTATTCCAACAAGCATAATGAGTGTATGGTTTCTAGTCATGAAAACAAAGGAGATTAATACGTGAATCTATGTTTTTCCTAATTGATAGATGAACTTTGATTCTAAAAAATGGCGGGAAGTGAAGTTTTTCTTATGAAACCAAAGCATCAATTTATTTATCCTAATGTGGAGAATGAATTTGTGGTTCCCAATCATTAAAAGAAAAGAGATTATTATGTGAATTCATGTGTATCCTAATTAAAAGATGAATTTTAATTCTAAAAATGGTAGAAAGAGAAGTTTTTCTTATGAAACTAAAGCATCAATAACATTTATCCCAATGTGGAGAATGTGTTAATGGTGCCAAACCATGAAAAAAAAAGAAGATTATCATGTAAAACCGTGTTTGTCCAAATCAACAGATGAACATTAACTCTAAAAATGGTAGAAAGAGAAGTTTTACTTATGAAACCAAAGCATCAATTCATTTATCCCAATGAGGAGAATAAATTTATGGTGCCCAATCATTAAAAGAAAGGAGATTATTATGTGAATCTGTGTTTGTCCAAATCAACGGACAAACATTAATTCTACAAATGGAAGAAAGATAAGTTTTTCTTATTGAACCAAGGCATCAATTCATTTATTCCAATGAGGAAAATGTGTTTATAGTACTCAATCATGAAAAAAATGAGATTATTTCATGAATCCATGGTCATCCTAATTGACAGATAAACTTTGATTCTAAAAAATGGTAGGAAGTAAAGTTTTTCATATGAAACCAAAGCATCAATTCATTTATCGTAATGAGTAGAACGAGCTTATGGTACCCAATCATGAACAGAAAGAAGATTGTTATGTGAATCCTTCTTTTTCCTAATTGAAAGATGAACTTTGTTTCTAAAAATGGTTGGAAGAAAAGCTTTTCTTATGAAACCAAAACATCAATGTCATTTCCCGAACGAGGATAATGAGTTTATGGTTCCTATCCATGAAAACAAAAGAGATTGTTACATGAATCTATATTTATCCTAATTGATAGATGAACTTTGATTCTAAAAAATGGTGGGAGGAGAAGTTTTCCTTATAAAACCAAAGCATTAATTTATTTATCCCAATAAGGAGAATGAATTTATGGTGCCCAATCATTAAAAGAATGGAGATTATTAGGTGAATCCATGTTTATCCCAATTGAAAGATGAACTTTAATTCTAAAAATGGTAGAAAGAGAAGTT
>JBBYHK010495071.1:14496-65195 GCA_038382065.1 Adansonia grandidieri | reverse complement strand
TCTACCAACCTCCATTGCTACATCAACAATTGGCACTATAGACACCTCATTTTGTCCAGATCTCTAACATCCTGAGCCATAATCAAAATATGGTAGGATCAAAAATTTAAGAAAAACAAAAATAAGGATGAATGCCATGTGCTGTGTCGCCACACTATTAGGCGACACGGCTCTAGGTAAAAATTTTTTAGGAAGGTTTGAAATGCCTATAGGTCATATTAAAGAAAAATGTAAAAATGAGGCATCAAAAGCCATTATTCAGGGTGCCATCGAAGTCATTTAGATGAGCATGAGTCAGTTTCCCATTGTTTGTGACCAAGGTAAGGTAAGGTACATTCAAGTCACGTGGGTGCGTAAGTATTGATAAGAAGCTTTCACATCGTTAAAAATTTATATTTTTATGTGTAGCATTGATCCAAGAAGATTTGGTATTGATTCACAAGGTACGGTATCGATACTTAGCATGTTTGTATCAATACAGGCCTTAGTAGTGGCTAAAGTTGAGATTTTTGGCAAAATGTATCAATATACAAGCAAAGGTATCGATACATCTCTAGGGAGTATTGATACAAGGCTCTAAATCTCAACATTAGAAACAATTTTTTGCTCTTAGTATCGATACACACTTCATTGTATCGATACTCATAGGTAAAAATTACCTTGTGTATCAATACAACGTGTTTTGTATTGATACACCGTGGCATTTTTTCCCAGTTCAAGCCATTGTTCATCCTTTGAAAATTTGATTCAAACATATTTCTTGCACCAAAAATCATCATAATTTATATCAAGCCTCAGCTATGGGCTCGTGATTGGACTTAAACAAAATTTTAAAGCCCAAATAGCCGATGAAAAAGGGTTATTTTCATGAAATATATGGTTATAAGAGGGCATGCCAGGCATATCTCCGGTTACAGGCTGTTGCAGCCTTTCTGCTCTATTATTCTACTTGATAGAACCAATGGGAAGAAGGCTAATTAAGCATAGTAGTTGGAGATGTACCCTAATACATGAATGAAATATAAAAAATACCCTTGCTTTGTCTTCCAAAAACGTTGGTTGACCCTTGGATTTAAGAAGAAAAAGTTAGCTCAGTAGATAGCACTCTCCAAGAATCTCAAAAAAAAAAAAAAAAGAAACTTCAGCAACCTTTAGGCCCCTAAAACTCTAGAAAAACACTGTTCCATTGCCTTTGACCTTGAACCTTATTCCATTCCCGTAGTTCCTCCAAACCATTACCAAAAAACCTCTAAAACTCAACCTTTTGCACACATTTAGCCTTAAAATGCCTTATCGTCAACAGTATTACTGGAAAGCTTCTTTTTTTCATCATTTTCTTGCTAAACAATAGCAAAGAGAGGGAGGAAACTGAGCTTAAAGTCATTTTTTCAAGCAAAGAAGAAAATTCAAGTTTTTTGGTATATTTTCTCTACCTTGTTCCATATATATTTTGTTTTTATTATCTACATCATTTTAGTGAACCTTTCATAATGCCATAACCACCCTAGGTGCCTCATGCATTAATGTTGCCTTGGTTATGGTAGTTTTAAGATTTTGATATTCTTTTGATGCGTTAGTGTTGCTTGGTAAGCCAAACTTGTTCTCTTTCAGTCTATCATCAAAGTAGCCCCCTTTTTCATGCATTGTCTGTCATGTTTCACCTATTTTCATATGCTTAACACATACTTAAATGTTCTTTCTAGCATGCATTAAGTAGGTTCTTGCATTTTCTTGCATTCTAAGGAATCTTATGGCACAAAAATGCTACCTTGAAAATTCCATCCTACTTTTCTTTGCTTAAGTATGTTCATGTCATCTTCCATAGCATGATTTTTTAGGCCATTCATGGAGTTATCATTTCCATGCATCTTATTTGTCATCTGCTTGCATTCTTGTCATCTTTGTGTGTTTACATATATTATTCCTGTTTATCTTTATGTATGTTGTATTTGGTTCATGATATCTTTGTCAAGATGCTTGCTTATTTGCTAAAAACCTAATTTTTAAAAATCCCTAAGTTAAGTTCGCGCTACATCTAATAGATGAAGAACGACATAGATTCAATGTTTTAATAAAATTGGCCTTCCAATCTTGTGGACAGATTAAGCATTTCAAATCTAGATTCATGGTAAAATAAATTTAAAGATATTGTTTTTCAAGCAAGATTACCCCTTTTAGTTAAAAAATATATTAAGCATTAATCTCAAGTTTAACACCTTCATTATGGCATGGTCAACGGGTTTTTTCATCATCCCAAACTACTCAAGGATTATGGAATGAACTCGTGATGCCTTTGTCATTCTTTTCCCTGTGTTGTAGATGTTTGAATATCCATAACTCGAATTTGACCCTCAAGGAACCCGAAAAATCAAATAATCCCTTGTTTTTGCTCTAACAACACTATAGTCAGAATTTGAAAAATTATTTTTGAACCATAAATGATTTTCCTAAATTTTTTTGATTTTTTTCCTTAAAGGGCATCAAAATACCTTCCTAAGGTGTTTTGTTTGCCCTTAGATCATGTCGGATGAGAGAGTTATGATTTTTCAAACCTTTGTTATCTAGAACCCGTAGAACTAGCACGCTATATTCTGTTTGGGCCATTTTAGCCCATCAAATGATTTATATATATTATTTAAATAATTTTCCCAAAACTTTTGCAAAATTCCCTCTCGGGAAAGGTATTGTTTGCAGCTTAATGATTTCGGATGAGCCTAGAACAATATTTCAAAGTCCATCATGCCATTTCCCTTATATATGTTGCCAGTGTCGAAACAAGCCTAACTTTAAAAATTAATTCTGCCTAGAAGGTGATTTTTTAGGATTTTCAAAATATTTTAATATTAGTCTTCATCGAGTTATCTTTCCAATGATACCCACGTACCCTCTAAAGCCTTCGGATGAAGCCAAAATAAATTCGAGAAAGGAAATGGCACAATGTTGTCTCCTATTTTTAGCCCAATCTTCGAAATGCCTTTATAGAGATGTTCAAATGTCTCAAAATGCATTCGATTGGCTCCCCTACAATACAAGCCCTTTAGGCTCGGATCTAGGGTCAAGACAAAAACATAGTTTATTCAAAATTTCGATCCCTAGTTTCAAAAATACCTTTTCTCAAAAATCTTTTTCTTTTAAAAATGTCAAGAATTTTCATATTTGGGAATATTCTAACCCCACTAAAACGAAGGGATACTTTAATCTTGTTTTCCATCGAAAACTTGATTTTTCTCTCTTAGATATGCTCGACATTCCTAATTATTTTCATAAGTTTATCTTTGGGGATACTCTAAACCCACCTCTCTTAGGGGATACTCTAACCCTACTGTTACCTCCAAAATAAAAAAATTCTCTTTTTTTTGGATACCTCAAATTGTTTTGATTAAAATCTTTTTTGTCCCTCAGATTACCCCCAAATCCAAACCCGTCTTTAAATTGTCATCCCGATTATTCTTCAATAATCAAAGAAAATTGTGAGATACATTCTGATCATCCCTCCTTTTTATGTTCGTTTGTTTGTGATTGTTTATTTATGATGTTATGATATTCTTTTTCGTCTTATTAACACATTTCCTTTTTGTAGTGATTATCATACATTCATATTTAAAACTGGTTTTCAAAAATCCTGCAAGGCAATGTTCTGTGTCAATATCCTTCCAGTGTCTAATATGGAATATCCAAATTTTCAAAATTTAATCTGGAAATTACTTTTATCAAAGAATCCCTATGCTCTTCATACCTCTACGACACATAGGTGATATAAATTTTCTTGCAAAACTCGGATTTACACTTCCCACAAAACTTCATGCATAAAATAGGATTATATCTAAATAATAACAAAATTGAATCGATTAAGCCAAAACTGAAGCAAGATAGAGTTAATGGGTACCGATTTTGAGCGCCGTAAGGGTTATACTCCTTCCCTATGAACTAACTCTTAAACCCCTTGTAGACTTGGAAATCAATGTTTCAAGTTTCATAACTTGGGATATTATTTTCAATAGGTATCCGATCATGCCTAGCTTAAAATGATCAGTGATGACTTCAAATTTATGGTTACTTTATGATAACTTTCCAAGACTAGTTGGATGAGTGATGCATCAGACAATCTTTCGCCACTTCACATTATCATGCCTAATCCAAATCCCAAGCAAGGGATAACTTAAAGGCTCAATCACTCCACCATATATCTTTTAAGTCTTGTGCACTCGCTTCAAATCCAGAGAAAAAAATGGTATAAGGCGACAGACACCATTTATGAAAACAGATCTAAAAAGCCAAAGTTTTACAACATATTACTTCATAGAACTAGCTTGCCGCTATTGCTTTTCAATTGAGTGACTCTGCTATTGCTATCCCAGCTATGTCTGGTACAAACATACCACCTGTTGTGATAATTACTCAGTGTCGTTATGCCCAACTCTATGATGACATCAAGAATAATCTAGTCAACCATGACAAAACTTCCTCTACCACCTCTGTACCTATGTTATTTCCTTTACCGTACCGCCAAACACCACCTTATGAGTGAAAGGGCATAGCCATAAAACTTTTACCAAAACTCGCTCACCTTGATCTTAACCTCTCTTCACTGTAAACATGTGGTACTAGATTTGAATGCCACAACCAATGTTATTCTAGGGAGCCCATCAACTCTTGTCAATGTCGCCCAAACTATCACCACCACCATGCATAAACCCACTAACAACCAACCTATGGATTTATTTAACTAGATGAGCATGAATCTTCTAATACCTAGGTTACCACAAGCCTATCCACTATCTATACCATAACTTGACTACCATAGGTGTTATATTACTTAGATTTAACCCATGACTAATCATATGGTTGCGTAACAAGCCATTATATAATAGCTATTTCACATAAACTGATTAACAAAACTGCTAGGTGCAAGGTGTTAAAAAACTTCTAGATGTAGGGTGATCACCAAAATCAAGCACTCATATGCCAGAATATGAGGAAACAAAACCAACTTGACCAATCGACAAACCTAGAAAACCAGCAAGACCAAGAGAGTTCCTACTCTACTCCTAAAGAAGAATGACTGATGGAGCAAAAAAAGACGAGACAAGAAGAGTTTCATAGGCTTCTTTACTCGGTACAAGATCTGGCCTAGGTAGATCAAGTGGTAGCCTCAAACAAGAGATAAAAAAATTGAAGCAACCATATAAAGATGATTGGGAGTGCTTTGATATTGAACACAATCCTTTATCCTTAGTTGTTTGCCAAGTTCTTGTCCCTAAAAAAATCAATTTTTCACTAAATACTTATGTGAAACAGCCAACCTCACTAACCATTTAAACCACTTTAGAGCATTCTATAACCTACAAGATGTCTCTCATATGGTTTAATGTCTTCTACCACCCGTCATAAGCCAGCACAAACACAGTGGTATTCTTTAAAACTAGGTTCCATTGTAAATTTTGATCAGATAGGCATATAATTCCTAGCCTATTATGGAAGTTATCATATGACGGTTAGAACTATAGCTAGTTTGATGGCTACTAAAAAAAATCCTGAAGAAACCCTTAGAGAGTATTTAAGGTGTTTTAATGTGTCTACAATGGAAGTCCAAGAGTTAAATGTTGAATGGTCTATCCAAGCCTTCACCTCTAGAGTACATCATAAACATTTAAAGTATGCTTTTATTGACACCTAACCAATAAAGCTTTACTAGCTTTACGACATGCCTTAAAAGTATGCAGATGCTAAGGATATTGAGATCGCCAATCGAAAAATTCAATGGTCTAATCAAGATAGTAAGGGTGATCATTTTAAATGAGTAGGAAAAAAGTTAAATCGTTTTGACTAAAAAAGTATGTTTAACAGTTGCCTAAATGCAAATCCAACCAAACTAGTAGCATAAACAACTTAGTCAAAAATAGAGATTGGGCCTCCACCTATAACAACTACAATACATACACCCCTCTTAATTCCAATTGCAACCAGATCTGACATGCAATTATGAAAGAAGGTCTGGTTGAACGACCACCACCTTTGAAAGGTGAAAGGAGCTACAGGAATCTTAGAAAACAAAATGAATTCCATGATGATATTGGCATAATAGAAGAATGTGTAAGCCTAAAAAATTCCATTAAAGCCTTGATAGAAAAACAATGCCAAACAAGATACACTACAGTCGCCTGAGAGAAACTATAATAAAGCTGCTAGAAAATGTTAGGTGATAGGCATAATCATTGTTATTGCTGGGTGCAATAAGGAATGGGCGAGTAGTAGGTCCAAAAAGAAATCTCACATCAGGTTTGTAATGGCAATTGACACATATCCCAAATGGCCCTAATAGGGTAGTTAGACTGTCACTTTTAATGAAAATGACAATGAGCTATTTGCAAACAACAGCAATGATCCAATCATTGTTTATATCACTGCCAGAAACTATAATATTAATAGGATTCTAATTGATAATGGTAGTGCCATTGATATTCTACAGTAGGATTTTTTCAAAGAATGGGGTATCAGGGTTAACAATCTAAATATTGCCTGTATTTGGCTTTGCTAATCAATCAATACTAGCCAAAAGGATGACATTGCTAATGACACTTGACGATGGCGAATATATAGTCACTATACTGGTAGACTTTCTAGTGGCTAATTAGTCGTTTACGTATAATGTGATATTAGGGCAATTAGTAATGAAAAAAGTAAAACTAATCACAACAATGATCTATTTGATAATAAAGTTCCCCACACCAACTAGACTAGGATACCTCTAGACTAATCAAGCAACTACCAATAATGTCACCTCATGTCCTTAGAATTATCAAAGTAAATACAGCATGACCTAGATGATGAGCAATGCATGCCATCTGGAAGCACCATGACCCTAAGCATGATAACTTCAATAGATAAAGAAAACTAATGTCAAAAGTTTAGATATGGGAAATGATTTCTACTAACCCAAACTTTAGCCCACTAAAGAAACAATGAAGATAATCCTTTATCCTTTTAATCTAGATCTCTTCATGATGATTGGAACTTGCTCAACTGAAAGTCCCAGAATGATTATGTTTTTACCTAGCCAACAGTTGGCATGCATGCACTTGCTAAATGTTAACACAGTAGCAAATCTGAGCAAAAAAAACATAAATTAGACTAGAGAGAGTTTAAGCAATTACGGAAATAGATAAATTGTTGTTTGTAGGAAACATTAGAGAAGTGTTATATCCTAAATGGTTAGAGAATGCGATAATGGTTAAGAAAGCAAATAGCAAATGGATAATGTATGTAGACTTCACATACTTGAACAAAGCATGTCCGAAGGATAGTTATCCACTTCTTGCAATCAATCGATTGGTTAATGCTTCCCTAGGGCATAAATTCTTATCCTTCAAGTATGCCTTTTCAGGATACAACCAAATAAACATGGACCTAGGTGATCAGCCAAAAATGGCCTTTATAACAGAAGATGAAACTTTTTATTACAAGGTTATGCCTTTCAAGCTAAAAACTGTGAGGGCTACTTGTTAATGCTTGGTGAATAAGATTTTAAATGATCAAATTAGCCAGTCCCTTGAAGTATATATGGATGACATATCAGTTAAAAGTACTTCCATTAAACAGCATGTCATCGATTTGATTGAGACATTCTAAGCACTATAAAAGTATGACATGAAACTCAACTCATTGAAGTGTGTGGAATAAAAGCGAACCAAGAGAAAATTAAGGCAATATTGGAAATAAGCCCATTAAAATCAACTAAAGAGGTGAAATAACTAACAAGCAGAGTAGTAGTACTTAATCGCTTAGTTAAAAGCTTGTTGATAAATGCTTACCTTTTTCAAGTTACTTAGGGCAGCCACAAGATATGAATAGACAGATGAATGTCAAAGATCATTTAAAAACTTAAAAGAATACCTTTGTTCACTACCTTTACTTGCTAGCCTAAAGCGCACAGAATAACTATTTTTACACTTCGCAACGTCTAATAAAACAATCACTGTCATCTTGGTTAAGAATAAAAAGATGCAATTCCTGGTGTAGTATATTAGTATGTCATTCCAAGCAAGCAAACTAAATTACACCAAGATTAAAAACTGTTGTCTGCTCTTGTCATGGTTGCAAAAAAGTTGAGGCAATATTTAGGCATATAATATAACATTTTGTACCGGCTAACTTTTGAAAGAAATAATTTTGAAGGTAGACTGGCCAGGGTGAATAATTAAATGGAGTAGAGAGCTTAGTGAGTTCAAACTCAATTATAGCCCTATAAGTGCGATTAAAGCACAAACCTTAGCAATTTTATTGCCAAATGCTCACTTACATCCTCTAAGGATGTCATCTAGTTGTTAAGGGAAGACAATAGCAGCATCACTGCCCTAGCAGAGCTTGATCCCAAATCATAAAGTCTAGATTAAAAATTTATCATTGGAGATAGTGCTTGTTGTTAGACATTTTAGGTTGGTAGATCATTCAAAAAAGATAGGTCAAGAGTCAGAGTCCTATTAGTAGACCCTAAACGCCATAAGTGGCAATGTGGTCTTTTGAGTTTATCACCTCAAATAACGTATAAGAGTATGAAGCATTGATAGTAGGGCTAGAGTTAGCAAAAGCACTGGAGCTAGCCATTTCACAACCTATACAGACCCGTAACTGTTGGCAAATCAATTCAACAAGCTATACAAGGTTAAGGACCAACTATTAGCCAAATACGACAACATAATCTATGAGTTGTGTAAATCTTTTGATTATATAGCCATTGAGCAACATGAGAAGAGCGATCGAGTCGATTCACTACCTAGAACGGCGAGCAACATGAAAATTACAAGTCGAGGAAAAATCTTATCCAAATGTATTAAAACTCTTAGTTATCATAAGTATGTTCATGAGAAAACTACCAACAATGGTGATAATTAGATTACCCTTATTGTATGCTTCCTCCACGATAATTTTGCACCCACTAACTCAATATTATGAAGGCTACTAGAAGAAAGGGCCATTAGGTATGCAATCACTAATGATGTCTTGTACAAAAAATCTTTCACTTTCCCTCTTCTCAGGTGCTTAGATCCAAATAAAGCAGACTATGTTTTAATAGAAATCCATGAGAAAGTATATGACAATCACTTGAGGGGCAAAGCGTTAGCATACAAAGCCTTGAGACAAGGTTTTTCTTAGCCAACAATGAAGAAAGTTACTATTAACCTGGTTAAAAGATGCGACAAAATGATAGCAAATTGTCAAAATACATAAACAATTGGGCAAAAGCCCTAAGGCATGTCTTTAGCCCAAATTGGCAACATTGCAACGAAAATTTCTAATTTCGCATGTAACTACTTCGCCAAATGGATCGAAATGGAACCTATAGCAACTATTACAGCCAGATCCATGGAAAACTTTATCTAAAAGTTTATCCTCTTTAGATTTGAGATACCTAATGTACTTGTAGCCAAGAACAAGATATAACTATAGGCTAACAAGTTAAAGAACTTTTGTGAAGAATTTCATATAAGCCTCGTGCATAGCTCAGTCGTTCATCCCTAATGAGTCTATGAATAAAAACATACTTTAACCATTGAAGAAAAAGTTAGACAATGCTAAAGGGGCTGGGCAAAAAAAAAATACTAGGAAACTTTAGGCAATCAGAATAACTGAGTGCTAAACAATAAAAGTGACATTTCTATGGCACGGAAGTAATGATCCATGCACAAATTAAAGTCCACAAAATTTGTAGGGCCAATGTTGACCATAAATAAACAACTTATTCTTAAAAGCGAACCTAGACTTGTTGGAAGAAAGTGGAGATGAAGCTACAACAAGGATGGTGACCCTAGCACAATAAGTATCATGTACCATAATAAGAGCGTCCATAACACGTAGTTCCATATAGGTGAATTAATATTATGATATTGTGAAGCTAGTTGGCTAGCTAGGAAAAAGGAAAAACTATCTTTGAATTAAGAGGGGCTATATCAACTATTAAAAGTTATCGTGTTTGGAGCATACATATTGGTAAACATGATTGGTAAGCTAATTCCAAACATTTAAAATGCTATTCACATGAAAAAGTACTATCTGTAAAGCCTATTCAACAACACTAAATGATTTATTTTATTATTAATGGATTTTATCACACAAGTTCAATGTTCTATGAATGATATTGTGATAGTCTAACATGATGACAACCAATAACAGTCTACTCAATAAATTAAGCATATAATAGAGTGATGGTACATCACTAATGCTAAAAATGACCTCAACGGTCTTCCTGACATTTTAGCCTATAAGTGAGTGACATTGAGTCACCATGAATACATACTAAAAATGACCACAAAGGTCTTCCAACATTTCAGCATGTAAGCAAGTGACACCGAGTCACCACGTACACATGTTAAAAATGACCCCAATGGTCAACTCAACATTTAAGTAGATAAGTGAGGGGCAATAAATCACCATGCAAACACAGTAAAAAAGAACTTAAAGGTCTCCTAGACATTTTAGTAAATAAGCAAGTGACATTAAGTTACCATGTACACATGCTAAAAAAACAACCTCAAAGACACCAAGTGATCATGTAAACATGCTAAAAGCGACTTCAAAGTTTCATTTGCTATTTAAGTATACAAACAATGTACACATGATATATTTAGGAATAATTGTAATTATTGTAAGCAATTGTCACCAAGACAAAAAGATCTATGCACTATAAAGGTAGTAGAATGATTCAAATAGCCTAATATGACTCATGTTTCTATAAATAAAGGTGTAAAATTATGCTAAGTAAAAAATAAGTTGCTAAACACTAAGCCATTTCTTCATTAAAAATAAGATCAATACAAATAAAGAATTTCAAACACAAAATACAGCTTTATAGAAAAAACTAAGCATACTTAGCATTAGATATACTAGCACCAGAAGGTGATATCTGCTCCACCTACTTGCCTTCTTCTTTATTGAAAACCTTATCATGTCGGTGATCTCTGGTGTAAGAGTGATGAAAGTGGCATCCTTTACTTGTCCTTTCTCCACTTATTGTTGCTTGGGCATAAATACATTAAAGTTTTTGGAAGGCTAACATAGAGTGCTCAACTACAACTTTCTTAAATCTAATGGATCGTAAGTAGCTTTATACCATAAGGCACTTTTCTTATACTCTTCCATGGAAGCAAATAGTTGGTTGAGCAAGACTTTCTTTTGAATATTCAACTCCCTTTGCAGGCGAGTCTTTATCTCGCCAAGTTAGACCTCTTACTCAGATATTTTGGTAGTCACCACTATCAACTTTACATCACGAGCTTCATATGCTTTCTTTGCTTCCTCTAACTTTCTCGTAGACCTAGCAGCTTTTACAATATATTTGTCCTCCAAGCCTTCAAGGTAGTTTTTTGCTTCTTTGCTTGTTCCTTTGACTTAGCCACTAGATCGTTAGAAGCCTTCTTCTAGTACACATACTATCTAGTTGGGCTTGCTTCTCCTTCACAAGGGCCACATTCCACTGTGCCTTATCCTTTACTTGATCAACTTTAGCCTATCACCTTAGTATCTTGTTTCTAGAAGCCATCTAGCAATACAAGGCCTATAAACAAGAAATAAATTTATGATTACTTCAAGAAAAGGATCACACAAAAATTTCATGAAAGAAATACCGTAAACTTATCTATACCACGCAAGCTAGGCTAGAATATAGATTATGTATTGGATTCCTTGTTTGTAAGAAGTCCATATCTATTGAGGACATTTGCTTATATGCCCATTTGCAAGCAGAGTCCTCACTAGCTAATACACTATTTTTCTATGGATAAATTAAAGGGTTACCCACTGGACTCTTACTCTCACTACTACCTTGAGAATCTAAACCTTATTAAAGTGTTGGACCACTTGGGGCATCAAGAACTACCAAAATGGTGATGGTCTTGAAAGTAGATATAATCGCCTTACTTTTAGACGCCAATATGGTGTCCATTATGCTTGATCTAGAAGAGCATGTGATAATACCAGAAGAAGGAACAACAGGAATATCCTTAGTAGCTACAACCTTTTTGAATGCAACCTTTTTTGTGAGAAACATAGAGCTTGAATCCTTCTTGCTTTTCTGCTTTGCTTTTTCTTAGTGAGCAGTAGCCTTCTAGATGGCTACCTTTTTAGTCAAACATTTAGTGAGCCTAGTTTTTATGGAGTCATCCATCTCTATAAAAGAAAATTGCAAAAGAAATAAGATCAAAGTAAGCTGGTTAGATAAGAAGATACAAACATATACCCCTTTTTTCTTTTTTTTTAAAGAAGTAAAAGGTCAATTAGTCATGCTATCCTCAATTTGTCACTTAGAAACTACTTATTCCTCGATTGAAGGGTCTTCTACTAGATTAACATATTGAATATTAGAAGAACTTGAAGGACCAGCAGGAGTATCGAGTGAATCCTCTAAATCCACTACATTAATCGATGATCCAGCCATGGAACATGAATCAATTTGGATGTCATTTGTAAGCATAATTTTACTATTAGCAAAACTAAATGGTCATATGGATTGTGATATAAAAAAATGGGAGAAAAATTTTTCCTCTATACCAATGAGTCTCCTCTAGGCCATCGCAAGACATTATTTTCTTTGCCCAAGTGGACTTATCACACCCTCTGGAACAATAATTGTATCTAAGCTTAAACAATATTGGTAAACCTTTTACAAAGTTAAATACTTCTTATACCTTGATTAACTGCCAAAAAATAAGTCCATTTGTTTTTGCTTGAAAGCATTAAAGGGAATCTTCAAATTGCTTATAGGTGAGTAAAAATTCTATTGTACAGAAAAGCCCCATTAAATACCTCATTTTATCCTAGCCAACTTTTGCCATCCTAGGACTTAATTGAAAGATGATAGAATCAGAAAATAAAAAAAATAAATTGGGGATGATTATCGGTGCCATATTACCGGCACTATTAGGCTACACAGTGTCAGGTGAAAAATTTTTTTGACAAAGGTTAGAAATGCTTATGGGTCATATTAAAGAAAAATGTAGAAATAAAGCATCAAAGGTCATTATTCGAGGTCTCACTAGAGTTATTCAGATGAGTACACAAGTTAATTTCCCATAATTTGTGACCAAGGTGAGGTATTTAAAGAGCCTAAGGTACATGCAAGTTATATTGGTGCATAAGTATTGATACTAGGCCTTTACATCGCCAAAAATTTGAATGTTCAAATGTAGTATCAATATAAGAGGGTTTGGTATCCATATCTAGCATGTTTGTATCGATATATAGACTTTGGTAGTAGCTAAAGTTGTGATTTTTGGCAAAATGTATTGATACACAACATGAGTATTAATACAAATCTATGGAGTATCAATACATGCCTCTAAGTCTTGAGACTAGAAACAACTTTTTGCTCTCAGTATTGATATACAAATCATTGTATCGATACTCATGCATAAAAGTTGCCTTGTGTATCGATACACTAAGGCATTTTTGCCTAGTTTGAGCCATATTTTAGCCTTTAAAGATCCGATTCAAACATGATTTTTGCACAAAAGATCATCATAATCCATACCAGGCCTCAGTTATAGTCTCAGGATTGGATTTAAACAAATTTTTAAAACACAATAGCTGATGACAAGGGTCATTTTCATGAAATATATGGTTGTAAAAAGGCATGCCAGGCATATCTCTGGTTGCAAGCTGTTGTAGCCTTTTTGCCCCACTACTTTACATGGTAACCAATAAAAAGAAGGCTAACTGAGCATAAGAGCTCGAGATATCCTCTATTACTTGAATGAAGGATAAAAAAAAACCTTACTTTGTCTTCCAAAAGCATTGGTTGACCCTTGGATTTAAGAAGAAAATGTTGGCTCAGTAAAGGGGACACATACAACTCCTCCAACCACCTCAAAAAAATCCTTTAGCAATCTCCCGCCCCAAAAACTTTCTTAAAACACTGTTCCATTAACTCCATACTTTATTCTCGGAGTTCCCTAAAACCACCATTAAAAAACCTCTAAAAAATCAACTTTTGCTACACCTTCATCCTTGAAACACCTCACCATCAACAATATTACCAGAGAACTTTTTTTTCATCATTTTCTTGCTAAATAATAGCAAAGAGAGAAAAACAACTAAGCTTAAAATCATTGTTTCTAGTAAAGAGGAAAGTTTAAGCTTTTTTGGTATATTTTCTCTACCTTTTCCATATATTTTTTTTGTTTTTATCATCTACATCATCTTAGTGAACTATTTATGCTTCCATGACCATCCTAGGACTTTTATGCATTAGTGTTACCTTGGTTGTGGTAGTCTCAAAATCTTAATGTTCTTTTGATGCCTTGATGTTGCTTGGTAGGCCAAACTTCTATTCTTTCATTATATCATAAAAATAGTCCTTTATTCATGCATTTTTTGTCATATTTCATCTATTTTCACATGTTGAACACATGCTTGAATGTTCTTCCTAACATACATTGAGTATGTTCATGCATTTTTTAGTGTTTTTAAGAACTCTCATGGCACAAAAATGTTGTCTTGGAAATTCTAGCATGTTTTTCTTCACTTAAATATGTTCTTGTCACTTCCAAGCATCTTATTTGTCATCTCCTTACATTTTTGTTACCTTTTCCATGTCGAAATATCATTTTTGTGTGTTTGCATGTGCAATACTTGTTTATCTTCTTGCATGTTGTATTTTATTCATGATTCGTTTGTCAAAATGCATGGTTGTTTATTAAAAAAAAAAATTGATTTTTCAAAAACAAATCCCAAGTTAAGTCTATGCTACCTTCAAATAATGGGGACTAGCATAGATTTAATGTTTTGATTAAATAAGTCCTCCAATTTTAGGGACAAACTAAACTTCCAGATCTAGATTCATGGAAATAAAATGTTGTTTTCTTTTGTTAAAGTATTAAGCCTTGATCTTGAGTCAAATATCTTTTTTAGTGACATGGTCAACGGGTTGTTTCACCATCCCAAACTACTCCTGGATTATGGAATGAACTCGTGACGTCCATGTTACTTGTTCATTTCTATCATGCACGTTTAGATGTCCTAGATTCGAGTCTATCCTTGGAAAAAACTTGAAAATATCGAATAACCCCCTATTTTTTCCCGGGCAACACCATAGTCTGAGTTTAAAAAATTATTTTCAAGTCATAAATGACTTTTCTAGAATTTTCAAATATTTTTCCCTTAAAGAGATCGAAATACCTTTCCAATGGTATCTTGTTCACCCTCAGATCATCCTAAATGCGGGAGTTTTAATTTTTCAAAACATTACTGTCTGGGACCCCTGGAACAAGCAGTTATCTTTTATTTAGGCTATTTTGGCCAATCAAATGATTTCTCTAAAATTTTTAAATATTTTTCCTAAAAAGTTTATGAAATTTCCTTTTCGAAAAGGAATTGTTTACAATTTAACCACTTTGGATGAGCTCAAAACAATTTTTGAAAGTCCATCGCACCTTTTCTCTTGTACATCGCCAGTGTTGAAACATGGGTAACTCTAAAAATTAATTCTGCCCAGTTACCCTATTTACCCCTCGAAGCCTTCGGATGAACCCCAAATAAATTTGGAAAGGAATACAGCCTGATGTTGCCCCTTATTTTTAGCCGAATCTCCACAACACCTTTGTAGAGACATTCAAATGTCTCGGAATGCATTAAATTAGTTCCTCTAATATACAAACCCTTTTTAGGCTTGGATCAAGGCTTAAGATAAAATATATTTTATTCAAATCTTTGATTTTTTATTTTCAAAATACCTCTTTTTTAAGCTTTTTTCTAAAATCATCAAAAATTTTCATCTTTGGGGGTACTCCAACCCTGCCACTCTAAATGGATAATCTAACCCCATTTTTCCACTAAAAACCTCAAATTTTTTCTCTTAGATTTATCCAAAATTTCTAATTATTTCCTCAAATCATCAAAGATTTCCATTCTTGGGACACTCAAACCCCACCACTCCAAAAGAATATTCCAACCCTATTCTTCACTAAAAAAAACTTGAATTTTCTCTCTCAGATTTATTTGAGATTCCAAATTCCAATTTTTAAATCATTAAAATTTTCATTCTTGGGGATACTAACCCCACCACTCTGAGGGGATACTCTAACCCTATTTTCCATCAAAAACATAATTTTTCTTTCTCAGATACATTTAAGATTCCTAATTATTTTCATAACTTTATCTTTGGGGATACTTCAACCCCATCTTTCTGAAAGGATTCTCTAACTCTAGTTTTACCTAAAAAAAATCTAAAAAATTTCTCTTTTCTGAATGCCCCAGATTGTTTTGATGAAAACCTTTTTCGTCCCTTAAATTACCACTAAATCTAAACCTATCTTTAAATTATCATCTTAGTTATTCTTTAATAATCGAAGATAATTATGAGATGCATTATAATCGTCCCTCCTTTTTACATTTTTTATTTGTGATTGTTTGTTTCGATATTATTATATTCTACTTCAACTTACTAACATGTTTTTTTTTTTGTAGTGACTATCATACACTCATGTTTAAAACTTTTTTCAAAGAAATTTACAAGGAAATGTTCCCTTTCGATACCTCTCCAGTGCTTAATATAGAATAACCAAATTTTCAAAATTTAATCCAAAACTATTGTTATAAAAATCTATATGCTCCTTATAACAAAATAGCACATAGGTGATATAAATCTTCTTTCAAAACTTGAATTTACATTTTCCATAGAACTTTATGCATAAAAAGAGGATTATATCTAAATAATGACCAAATGGAACCGACTAAACCAAAGCCGAAGCAAGATATATTTAGTAGGTATCTATTTTAGACATTCTAGGGGTGCTAATTTTTTTTCATGTGTAACCAACTCTCGAATGCAACCAATGAATCTTTGGACCTTGTAGACCCTAAAATCAATGCCTTAAGTTTCTTAACTTGGGATATTGTTTTCAATAAGCATTCGATCATGCTTAGCCCAAAATGGTCGGTGGTGACTCTAAATTTACGGTTATGCCATGATAACCTTCCAAGACTAGTTGGATGAGCGATTCGTCTGACAGCTTCTCTCCCTTTCACATTATCATGCCTAATCTAAATCTCAACCAAGGGACAACTCAAATGCTTAACCATATCACCATATATCTTTTAAGTCGTGCACACTCGTTTTAGATCGTTCGAAGAAAAAAAGAGAAAAAGGTATGTGGCAACACTTCATTCCTCGCCTGACTTTTTTCTTATAATGAAATATTGGTCCTTTGCCATATGGTTGTTCGACAGGATGTCAGCTATCATTTTCCCCTTTGACGATTGTAAATGATATCAATACTCTCCAGTTGTTTTCAAGGAAAATAAATATCTCAGCACTTATACAGAAGGTAACCACTTTTTTCCTTCAAATAATAAAGTATATCACGAAAACCACCCAAGCATTTTACTTTAACTGATTAGGTGATATGAGTTATAGATTTAGCATAGTGTAGAAGAATGTTTCCAATGGTAGATGGAAACCTACTTGAATATATGAAGATAAAACATCATACTGTTACTGTCCACAGTTGTAGTTGTCTGCCCAGAGAGAGGTTGGTAGGTTTCATATTGACTAAGGTCAACACCTTATCAGTCAGCCATTTTGGCACTATTTTCATGTCGAAATTGCACGTCTAAACAAATGCTGGGCCAAGGTCTATCTTCTTAATCTTACTATGTTTGCTAAAGCCACTCTTCTCATCATTGAGTTGTTGCTCGACATTTAGAACATCAGAAGCCTAATCAACATCTAGACCAACAAAGTTCTCGTTCTTCATCATTTGACTCTCTCTCTACAAATACTAAAAAGTAAACACTAATGGGCTTGCCCCAAATGACCACTCACCTCAGAGGATTATTCAACTCATGAACACTAGTCTTTAATTAACCTTTTTTCTAGCGATTAATTTGAGGAGCTTACATCAATAGATCTCAACCATTAAACCTAAAAACAATGCAAAGGTGCAAAAATGTAATAAAATGGATCAAAGAGAAGGAAAGTAATAAGATCTTACTAAATTTTTGAAGGAGTTAAAGTGCAATTAACACTGTAAGAGCTCTTCCTTTTAGTGAAAGATGTACCAAATCAAAGATGACCATTTGCTATAAATAAGAGTAGAAAAATCAAGGGAGAAACAAGCTAAGTTGTAGGAAAAACTAATGAGATACGTAGTAGAAATTTTAAAAAATTTGATCGATTGTACTAAATCATGTTGTTATATAAAATAAAACCATTTCAATTAGTCACATGAGTTATAGATCTAAAGATGCTACCCAAGAATTCCTAGATCCATATGAAAGCTTTAACCAACTAGCCTTCTCCACTATTCTCCAATTCCTGGATGGTAAAGTGTATGGTTTGTCTCAATCAACTCTGGATTCGTATGGCTTGATTCTCCTTAATGACCACCTTGTGCCACCAAGTTTACAATCAAGAGATTTTGTGATTAGAAAGAACCATGTGTGGTGCCAAAGTCTAAGAAAAAACCCTAGGCATAAACCTTTTATTTATATTAGGTGACAAGGTAACCCTAATTTTAATTTTAGTTAAAGTAATTATTTTTAGTCCAATGACCTTGTCATTTTTGTAATACCTTCAAATGATATCCTTGATCAACTTAAGGTTAAAAGTCCATTTTATCTACTTGATCAGTTTATCTTAAAGTTTCATTATACTCTTCATGTGAAAATGATTGTTCACCATATGTGAACAATTTATCATTTGACATACAAATGACCGAGGCCTCATCTATTTTCACTGTACCGTATAATGCCTTTTAAAAGGATAACCTTAGCTCTTTATGGGAGCTATGATTCCATATCCATAAGTAAAGCTTTCATAGAGTATAAATCATATGCCCAACGAACTGATCTACTAGTGGTTTAGCCTTTAGAACTCCAAAGAATCAGTTACTTACTCAGGATTAATGTAATTATACAATTAACATCAAAAGTGAATTAACCTATGTAAACTGACTCACTGATAGACTATTTACACTTTGGTCCAGTCCAATATATCACCACCTCTGTGTAATATATCTATGTCTCTACTTAGGAGTCAAATCGCTCCAGATGACCAAGACAAACCATCGCCCAAATTGGATTTCGATGATATAGTAGTCTTAACATGAGTTAATTACTTACATTAACCCCATAGACTATGGACAATCCATTTAGAGTACTTACCTTAGAATGTTGTCTTCCTACATATAAAGTCTATTATATGCATCATTCTAACAATATAAACACAAGTAATCAATGAGCCATATTTCTTTACAGTTACTTTAATATGTAAATCTAAATGGGGATGGAATAACAATGATATAATGATAATTCGAATATATTTATAAATAATCAGTTCAATTTAATGAAATACATCAAAATGCCTTTCATCCTTAAGGCATTCCTAATAATCTCCCACTTGCCATAAGGGAATAAATAAGTCATGTCTCGCATCCCCATACCCTTGATGTGCCTTTTAAAACTCCAAACTACCAGTGTTTTAGTAAAGGGATCAAAAAAGTTATCCTCGCACGTAATTTTGCAAACATCAATAACTCCTTCCATCACCAACTCTCTTATAATGTGGTATATCCTATCTATATATTTTGTCTAGTTGTGGTGTCTAGATTCTTTGGTATTTGTTATTGTTGCACTATTATCACAATAAAGTGTAATAGGTATATCCATACTAGGAGGTAGCCATATATTTTGCTTTCATCATGAAGTTAATTGTACAAGTTTGTTTTACACTCTTCCATGCAATGGTGCCTTATCCTATGATAAATATGGACCCCAAAGTTGATTTTCTTGAATCTCTATAAGTTTGGAAGTCCAAAACCATGAATCCTAGCATTGTTAGGTCCCTTCTAGGATATACCAACCTTTTCTCTTAAGATACTTGAGTATATGCTTCACGGCTTACCAATGCTTGTTACTAGGCTTCGACTTATATCAACTTACAATACCACCCGCATAACAAATATCTGGTCATGTGCAAAGCATAGCATACATTAGACTACCCACAGTGGATGCATAACAAGGACTTTCTTCATGTGCTCCTTTTCTGTAGATATCTTAGGGCAATTAGCCAATGAAAGAGTGAATCCTGCCACAGAGGGTTGTGAACCCTTCTTGGCATCTTGCATTGCATAACTTTCAATAATTTTGTCAACATATGAAGTTTAGGATAGAGCTATGTTCTTTTGATCTTTAAAAAAATGAATGCCTAGAACATAATTAGCTTTCCCTAAATCCTTCATGTAAGACTATTGCAACAACCATAATTTAATCGATGACAAGTTCCCTACATCATTCCCAATAAGTAGTATGTCATTTACGTATAAGATTAGAAAAACCATTTTGCCTTCTTTAACATGCTTATAAACGCAAGGTTCATCAACGTTTTGCTTTAATCCAAGGACCTTGATTGCTTGGTCAAATTTTGGTTCCATGAGTATGAGGCTTACTTTAATACATAAATGGATCTAAGTAACTTGCAAATTTTCAATTCTTGGCCTTTTACTACAAACACGTCTACTTGTTTTATATAGATATTCTCGTCAAGATGGCCATTCAAGAATGCATTCTTAACGTCTATTTGCCAAATCTCGTAATTGAGAGCCACAGTAATGGATAGAAGAATGCAAATAGACTTTAGCATTGCAAGCAAAAAGGTTTCATCATAGTCGATGCTAGCATTTTGCATGTATCTCTTTACTAGTAGTTTAGCCTTAAAGGTTTTGACTTTTCCTTTAGCATTCCTTTTTCTCTTATAAATCCACTTACACCGTATAGGTTTTACCCCTTTAAGAAGGTCTACAAGCTTCCAGACCAAATTAGATTTCATCAAATCCATCTTAACGTTCATAGCCTTTTACAAGAGCTTAGAATCAACATCACTCATAGCTTTAAAATAGGTGACCGGATCATCTTCATGTTCCATGGCCTTAGATTGATAAATCTCACCATCATACATGAAGAATTAGATTGATAAATCTCACCATCATATATGAAGAAATTAGGTTTCTTAGAAACCCTCCCACTACGACGAAGTTCCCTAGATGATTGCTCATTTAGATGCCTTTCTTTAAACTTGAAATAGAATCTAAGACCAATATCTTTGATAAAACTTTATTTCTTAACAGTTTTTCGAGGACCACTTTACTTCGAGGCTTAAAATCATTCATGTAACTTTGCTCAAGGAAGATTACATTGGTTGATACAATGACTTTCTGTTCCTTTCGATTGTAAAATAGTCCTTATTTTGTTCACTTAATATACCCTACAAGCATGTATAATTCTGAATGAGATTCCAACTTCTTTGCTTCCTTATCTAATACATGTGTCAGGCACCTCCATATTTTTATATGTCTAAGGAAGGGTTTCTTCCCTTTCATAACTCGTATAGAGTTTTAAGAGCTGACTTACTTGGAACCTGGTTTAAAATCTAACATGTTGTTTGCAGTGCATATATTAGAAGTTCCAAGTAACTCATCATGAACCCTACCATATCCATTAAGGTCTCGTTCCTTCTCTCTACTGCACCATTCTGCTGTAGAACACTTTGTGTGGTTAATTGGGATAAAATCTTATATTTTATGAGGTGTCCTAGAAATTCATGGGAGAGGTATTCACCACATCGATCGAGCTAAAATATCTTAATGGACTTACCTAATTGCTTCACCACTTTTGAAAAATACTCTTTAATTTATCAAAGTTTTCACTCTAACGGTGCATCAAGTACATATATCCAAACTTTTATTAATAATCTATGAATGATACATAGTACTCATACTTTCCTTGTGCTTTGACATTCATGGGGCCACATATGTTAGTGTGCATGATTCTAGAAGTTCTTCAACCCTTGTACCTTTTTTTTCTAAAAGACCTCTTGTCATTTTACCTTCAAGATAAGATTTACATCTGGAAAGATGTAACTCCTTTAGAAATTCTAATGGACGATCATTTACTAATCTTTGAATCCTTTTTTAGCTAATATGACCAAGTAAATGCCAAAAGAATGCCTTATTAGAGTGAGAAGTTTTTAACCTTCTAGAGTTATTCGTTAATTCAGTGTCTAGTAGTGAATACATCTTTGGTTTGATCAAATAAAAATTATGATCTATTTTTCCATAATAGATAAAAGACTTACTTTTAAAAAATCACTACAATTTTATTAGAAGAAACTGAATAAGAATCTTTAGTTACACAAGCGATTGAAATAAGGTTCCTCTCAAAACTAAGAATATAAAAATAGTCTTTCAACAAAATAAATCTAAATTCATCAAAATAAAGATGTACATCTCCCACTACTTCTGCTAACACCACACTCCCACTAGTGGCTCTTAATGAGAGGTTCCTGTCCAGCAGACTTCTCGTTTCCTTGAACCCCTACAAAGATCCTTGACCTAAGTGTCTTTTGAGTCTTCCACTAAGCAAGCTTCAATGTAAAGATCCTTACTTCCTTGCCTTTAGATTTTAGAAATTCCTTGCATGTCTTTTTGAAGTAACCAACCTTTCCATACAGATGCATTTTGACTTTTTAAGGTCTTTTAGCTTCTTTTTCTTTTTCTTCTTACCTTCAGATGAAGGAAAAATTAAAAAAAAAACTTAAAAGCCCTTTGCTTTTTGAGTTTTGCTTTTTCTTTTTCTTGTTCTTAGAACCAAAATTAGAAGCAATAGCCAGATTTGCCATCACCTTAGCTTGCTGGCCATCATTGAGCATGAGTATAAAGGCCTGTAACTCCCTCACTGTGACTCCCTCATGAGCTTAATAGGACCTAACTCTTTATTTCTCAAATTATATGTAGCTCGAAAGCCTGCAAAATCCTTAGGAAGAGTTTGAAACACCATCTCAATTTAGGTGTTATATTCCAACTCAGCACAATTTTCAACAGCCTCAACAAATTACCCCATAAGTGTGAGCGTATGATCATTTATCATAGTCCATACTTTTTGCTTACAGTTCATTAAATTTGCAATAGTGGATTGTCTTGCCAACTTGACTTGGCCTTCAAACATATCCTCTAAATTATCTATGATCTGTCTAGTGGTGACATAGTTCTCATGCTGCTTTTACAAAGCATTTGACACGCTAGCCAGCATATAGCAATGTGCTATGTCATTGGACTCTTTCCAACGAGTGTAAAGTGAGAAGGCTTGTCCATTACGTGCATCATATGGAGGCTCAGGTGGGCAAGGTTCGTTAAGTACAAATATTTGTGTTTCTCTCAGCTAAGAACAATTAACAGATTTCATTTCTAGTCTTCAAAATAATCTCCATTCAATTTGTTATCAATGAGAATTTGAATAATAAGTGTAGGTGACATTTTGAACTAAAACAAATAAATATATTAAAAATATTACAATCATGCTCAAGCAAATATAAATCAGATATTTAGCAATTAAACATAGATATATATATATATGTTTTTACACTAAATCCTTACAAAAATGTAGCATTGTAATGGTAATTTTTAGTCTGTATTATCTTAAGCCACCGAGGGGTGATCATAACTCAAATAGCCAAAAACATGGATCACATCTAGTTAATATATGTTACCTTAAATCCTTCTAGGTTAAGACATATATTGATTACCGTTTATTTAGCCACTAGTTTAACTAATAGTGCTCCGAGGAGAGGTTATTATTAAACAAATCTTGAGTGTATAACCATTGTTTACAAAACCCGATCCATGTGCTATTCAAGTCATCGGGGGATGATCTCAAATAGAACATGCCTAAGCATGTTTTCCCTATAAGAGATCCAATCTAGCATGCCGACGGCAATCGACTGCCAACCGAGGGGTATCGCCAAGGTGAAACTGGCGTCAGGTGTTACCATGCTTTCACATATGGATCAATAGTGGATGCTTTGGGTTTTATTTGAACCTTCTCCGACTCAGTATTTTAAAAAACATGTAAGGTTTTAATATGCATGATTAATATAAATTTGAGTGGCATTCTCCTATTTTATATGGCGTGTTATCAATCATAAACATATATCCATCAACAAAACATATAGACGGAAAAATATTTAACTAGCCAAACCATGATCTTGTCCTAGAAAATAGAAAAAAAAATAAGATTACAAAAATATCATCCAATGCATACATTGGATCTTGAACTTTTTGCTCCATCTTCATGCATCGGTTTTCATCCATGTAATTCATTTGTTCATATCCATAAAATATTTAAAAATGACTTTATAATTTGATAAAAATCTAGATTAAAACATTTATCCTTCAATAGTTACAGGCCTGAGCCCATTGCTGGTGAGAAGTTTTGGCAAATAATGCTCAAAAAATCCATTAAGGTATAAATTCTAACTTTTCTTATTGACCAAAGAGGCTTGATACCCCAATACTAAGCCCCAAATTGGCTTAAAACCACCACTGATGTTTAAGCCCCAGTGGAACAACAAGCGACCTCAGGGCGTGCACTTGTGCACATACGATACGCGTGCCTTTTGTCGTAAAATGGCTCGGATACAAATCCTGACCAGCCCGACTTAAAATGGTGAATGTATCCATTATTTCTATATAAATATCTAGATATAATTATTTCCTTTTATTTCGAAGGGCCTATATCATGATTGTTATTCTTTATTTTTCGTACCTGAGGACTAAGTTATTGAGATGAATCACTCACCCGACTTATCTAAATAGTTGTTACAAACCGACCATTCTTTTTTTTGGAGTCCAGGTGAGGTTGGACACCTGTCGAAGTTTATATTTTAAGAATTATGAACCATAAAAACAAACTTTGAGGTATGAGCTCACACCAAAGATCGCTTGAAAAGGTCTAGGAGTCGGTTGCAATCACAAATAAAGATTAACATTTTTGTGATGCCCGATAATTGGTACCTTATTAATCACGTGTTAAATAAATTTAATCTATATTTGGTTTCAATATTCGATATTTAATTATAATTCCTTTATGTTTACATATGAAATTTTACAAAACAAAATTTATTATTCCATGAAAGTCGGGTTTTAATATTTTTAGAAATAAAAAAAATGTCTTCCATACCCTCCCAGAGAACCAAAAGAACACGGAGATTTTTACCATTCTCTTTCCTACCCCACGGAGAGCCGATGGAATATGAAAAGTTTTATTTTGCTGAAATTAAAAAAAATCTCTACTTTTGTTATCAAAATGGTATCTCGTTGTTAAAATAATCTGTGGAACCCTCCGTATATTCTGGTAAGAATTCCACATACTATTTTAACATCGGAAACATCGCCTTAATTTTTAAAGAAAATTTATCAAAATGCCTCTTAAGGTATACCTTCATTGTGAAAGCATCCTGATACCCTAACGAACACTAAAATTACCTTAGAAGGCTAAACTAATCCTAACAATTCACCTTTGGCATAAAAGCATCCTAGTAAAAAAATTACCAAAATGCCCCTAAGGTATACCTTCGATGTGAAAGTATTCCGGTAACCCTAATAGACACTAAATGACCTTAAAAGGCTAAACCAATCTTAAAAAATTCACCTTTGGCATAAAAGCATCATATTGAGAAAATTACTAAAATGCCCCTAAGGTATACCATCGACGTCAAAATATCCCGGTAACCTTAATGGACACTAAAATAACCTTAAAAGGCTAAACTAATCTTAAAAAAATTCACTTTTGGCATAAAAGTATCTCGGTGGAAAAAATTACCAAAATGCTCCTAGGGTATACCTTCACATGAAAATATCCCGGTAACCCTAGTAGACACTAAAATAACTTTAAAAGGCTAAACTAATCCTAAATATTCACCTTTGGTGTAAAAGCATCTTGGTAAGAAAATTACCAAAATACCTTTAAGGTATACCTTCGACGTGAAAGTATTTCAGTAACCCTAATGGACTTTAAAATAACCTTGAAAGGCTAAACACATCCTAAATATTCACCTTTAGCGTAAAAGAGTCTCGATGAACAAAATTACCAAAATGCCCTTGGGTATACCTTCGATGTGAAAGTATCCTAGTAATCCTAATGGACCATAAAATAACCATAGAAGACTAAACCAATCCTAAAATACTCACCTTTAGCATAAAAGCATCTTGATCAGCAAAATTACCAAAAATGCCCTTAAATTCTTGAAAATTACATTTCATATTTTTTGGAAGACTGAACAAATACGAAAAGTTTTGAAAATCTCTATATTCCTACGGAAGGGCATAGAAATAATAGAAATTTTTAAAACTGGTAAAATGTCCATTTTTCCCCTACATATGAAAATTTACTACTTAGTCCCTACATTCTCTAAATTTTCATTTAAGTCTTACATAATAAAATAACCTAAAAATTATAAAAATCATATGAAATTATGCATGAAAATATAGCCAATATATCAACAAAGACTGGGCTAAATACCTTGCCCTAAAAAATTATATTTTGACCCCTATATGATAAAAATACTAGAAAAAATCATTAAAAATCATCAAACCAGCAAAGAATCAACAAAGAAAACATGAGAAAAATATGTAAAAAGGCTCAGCCAAGCACTCTTAGCCATTAAGCATTTTTTTTCATTTTTTTGTGATTAAATCCCTAAATTTTTTAAAATTGCAAAATGACCCCCTAAAGTGTTAAAAATGCCTAAATCATGTTTGTAAACACACAAAATCAATTTCCATACAGCCATGAAGCTCTCAGCCGAGCAAGAATGGTTCTAAAAAGAAAAAAACCAATATTTTACAATTTTGTCCCTATGTTTACTAATATTGCAAAATGGCCTAAAAATAAAAAAATAAAAAAATAAAATTATCACAAAAATTAAGCACAAAATTATCATCAAAGATTCCAATCAGATTTGGCCGAAGTGAAAATCATGAAATATATGCATATTTTGGTAAAAAAATCATGAAAAGAAGCATAAATAATTATTATTAAACTTAAATAAGAGTAAAATCATAAAATAAATGTACTAATATACTGATCAACATATTAATCATCAAAATAACATAAAAAAGTAATTTACACATCAACATAAACACAACGAAACCAAAACCATAACAACAAGTATAACATTCTGTGTGAAAAAAATTAACAAAAAAAACAAATAAAAAAATTACAATAAATACAAAAGATTTCTATGTTATCATGTTTAGCCATTCAACATGATGAAAATCCATGAGCCTTAACATGATTGACTCCCAAAAATGAAGAATCAAGAGTAAAAATTAACAAAAAATAAGAAATTTGGTAAAAATAAGAAATCTACCTCTAAAGCTTGAAAAACATAAGAAAATTAAAGTAATTTAATTGATTTTAAGGTTTTTGGCTTATGGAAGTCATTAACCTTCCATGAAAGCTTTCTTTCTTTGTTTTTTCGAGAGAGGATCGGCCAAAATGATGAAGAAAAACCCCTTGGCCATTGGGCTCCCCTATTCTACCACATTTTTTTTTTAATTTTCTTTTTTTGTTTTATATTAATTTGATTTGATGTTAATTGATTTTGATTTGATGTAAATTAATTGCTTTTGTCATTTCGTGGCTTGTGTCATCCATGACATCATTTTTTTATAAAGATTTTATGAGATATTTGTAATATCTATAAAATTATATCGTAAAAATTAATTAGAAAGATTAAATTGTAAAAGTTAAAAATTATGTGTTTGAAATAAAAATTTATATGATCAATTGAATTTAATCTAATAATAAACACCATTTTTAATTTACAAAAAATATAAAAAAACTCATAAAATTTTACAAGAAAAACCTTATCGGGAAAAATTATTTTATGTAAAGATATAAAACTCATAAAATAAATTAAATTTTTTTAAACTGATTTAATATGATTTAAACAATAATATTTGAAGAATTTTGAAAATTATAAACTTAAAAAAATCTTACTGAAAAAATTTACGAGTAGAAAACCTCATTATCTATAACAGAAAAAATTTTAAAACTCATAAAATAAATTAAAATTTTCAAAACTGATTTAATATAAATTAAATAATAATATTTAAAGAATTTTTAAAATAAAAAATCAAAAGAAATATCATAAAAAAATTTACGGAGTATAAAACCCATATCTTGGTAATAGAAAAAAATTCTAAAACTCAAAAAATAACTTAAAATTTTCAAAACTGATTTAATATGAATTAAATAATAATATTTAAAGTATTTAAAAATATATATAAATTACGAAAAATCTTTCCAAAAAATTACGGACTAAAAAACTTCGTATTTAAAAAATAGAAGAATTACAAAAGAAAAATACAAAACTAATAAAAGAAGAGGAATTTTTCTGAACTGATTTACTATGAATTAAATAATAATATTTAAAAAAATTAAAAATTATAACCTAAGAAAAATATTCTCTAAAAATATTACGGAGTAGAAAACTCTGTATTTCTGAAACGAGAAAAATTCTAAAATTCATAACAAATAAATAAATTTTGAAAAACTGATTTAATGGTTGTTGAATGTGAATATTCAAAGAATTTTAAAATTCAAAACTTAAGAAAATTACACCAAAAATTTTACAGATAATGAAAAATTTGTATTCTAGAACCGAAAAAATTTTCAAAAAATATATTAAAAATTATATAAAATGAATTAAATAAAACATATTATTCAAAATATTAATTTATAAAATGATAAAAAAGAAAATCTAGAATTCAAAATTTGAAATAATTTGATCAGAAAAAATTTCAGTAGTACAACACTCGCGATATTGTGAAAAAATTCAAGATTAATTAAAAAAATGAGCAACTTGACACCTTGTGGTATAAAATGCTAACATGAATTTTTCATTGAATATTTCTAATTTTTTGGAGTGCATATCAACATAAATATCACACAAGTATCTGTAAAAATATACGAAGGTCAATTTCCCAAATTTAATGAAAATTTCTCAAAAAATTCCTAAAGATGGGAAATTTGACTATGATATTATCCGCAGAAATATATTTTCAAAATTTGAAAAGAAATTATTAAAAAATAATTTTTCTCCTAAATATTTGTTTTGTATATCTGACGTTAGAGAACAAAATATGACTTTTTTTGTTACATAAACTTACGGCTACTTAAATTATGACTCAAAAGGTCTTGAAAATATCTTGTTCATCTGAAAAAGATCGTTCCCAATAAGGATGGCCATTAAGTTCTTGGTCTCGGATATTCAGGATTATTGGAAAAGTGACTCGGACGAAAGTAAGTGTCTGCAGCTGCCCTTCTTTGACCATTGCTAAGAATCAGGAATAGGGCAAAGACCAAATAAACAAATTTCATTCGGGTCATTAAGCTTTGAAAAATAAACTAAACTAAAAATGAAAATAAAAGCTAATTAGCCCTAACGAGAAATCTTAAATTAAACGATGACTAGGGTAAGACCTAATTCACAAGGAGTTGACTAGGACAAAACCATGTTGGTCAATAAACGAGAAAGGTTGATTGGGATAAAACCATATAAGTTAACAGAAGTAAAAAAGTTGACCAATGCAAAAACTATAAGTTAATAAGGGTAAAGGGTTGACTAGGGCAAAATCTATAGTCAACAAATAAAAGGGGTTAACTGAGACAAAATCGACAAGTCAACATCGGTAAAAAATTGATCGAGGTAAAAATCTATAAGTCAACAAATAAAAAAAGTTGACCAAGATGAAAATGATAAGTTAACATCGGTAAAAGATTGATTGGGACAAAACCAATAAGTCAACATAGGTAAGAGGTTGATCGAAACAAAATTGGCAAGTTAACAAATCAAAGGGTTGACCGAGATGAAATCGATAAGTCAACAAAGAAAAAATATTGACCGAGATAAAATCGATCAAGTCAATAAAGATAAAAAGTTGACCGAGATAAAATCAACAAGTCAACGAGTAAAAGAGGTTGACTGGGACAAAGCCAACAAGTTAACAGAAATAAAAGGGTTGACTAAGACAGAGCCAATAAGTCAGTAGGGAGAAAAGGTTAATCGCGACAAAGTCAAAAAGTCAACAGAGATAAAGGGTTGACCAAGACAAAACCAACAAGTCAACAAACAAAAATGTTGATCGGGATAAAACCAACAAGTCAACAAAGATAGATTGTTGATCGAGATAAAATCAATAAAGTCAACAAAGATAAAAGGGTTAACTAAGACAAAGAGAAAATGGTTTACTAGGACAAAGTCGACAAGTCAATAAGGAGAAAAGGGTTGACTAGGATAAAATCGATAAGTCAATAGGGATAAAAGGTTGACTGGGACAAAGTCAAAAAGTCAATAGAGATAAAGTATTGATCGGCACAAAGCCGACAAGTCGATAGGGAGAAAAGGTTGACTTGGACAAAGTTAACAAGTCAACAAAGATAACATGTTGACCGAGATAAAATTGACAAAGTCAACAAAGATAAAGGGTTGACTAGGATAAAGTTGACAAGTCAACAGGAAAAAAAAAGGTTGATTCGGACAAAGCTGACAAGTCAACAGGGATAAAAGGTTGACTAGGACAAAGCCAACAAGTTAACAAGGATAAAAGGTTGACTAGGACAAAGCCAATAAGTCAACAGAGATAAAGGGTTGACCAGGACTAAACCAATAAGTCAACAAACAAAAAGGCTAATCGGGATAAAACCAGTAAGTCAACAAAGATAAAATGTTGACCAGAATAAAATCAATAAAGTCAACAAACATAAAACAGTTGACTAGGACAAAGCCAACAAGTCAACAAGGAGAAAACGGTTGACTAGGATAAAACCGACAAGTGAATAGGGATAAAAAGTTAACTGAGACAAAGCTGACAAATCAACAAGGATAAAAGGTTGACTAGGACAAAGCCAAAAGTCAACAAAGATAAAAGGTTAATTAGGACAAAGCCGACAAGTCAATAGGGATAGAAGGTTAACTGGGACAAAACCGACAAGTCAACAGGGATGAAAGGGTTGACTGAGACTAAGCCAACAAGTCAACAAGGAGAAAAGGTTCACCGAGACAAAGCCGAGAAGTCAACAGAGATGAAAGGTTGACTGAGACAAAACCAATAAGTCAACAAACAAAAAGGTTGATCAAGATAAAACCAATAAGTCAACAAAGATAAAACATTGACCGGGATAAAATTGATAAAGTCGACAAGTCAACAGAGATAAAGGGTTAACCGGGACAAAGCTGACAAGTCAACAGAGATAAAGGGTTAACAGGGACAAAGCTGACAAGTCAACAGGGAGAAAAGGTTGATTGGGACAAAGCCAACAAGTCAATAAGGATAGAAGGGTTGACTGGGACAAGGCCAACAAGGATAAAAGGGTTGATTGGGATAAAGCCAATAAGTCAACAGAGAAAAAAAAGTTGACTGGGACAAAGTCGATAAGTCAACAGAGATAAAAGGGTGACCGAGCCACAAAGCTGACAAGTCAACAGGGAGAAAAAGTTAATTGGACAAAGTCGACAAGTGAACAAATATAAGGGTTGGTGTAACATTTGAGACTTAATCAATTATCAGGATGAAGAACTTAACTAACTTAAATCCCACCCACCTACCTTGCCATAGAATTGCATGAAGGGGTGATAAAAACTCTTTTAAATGCTTTGAATATCATCATTAAAGTATTAAAAATATTTTTTTGGATGTTTCGAATATCACCATCAAAGCTTTGAAAACATTTTCCATGACGAAAACTTTTGAATGCTTCAAATATCACGATTGAAGTTTTTTCAAAGCCTTCTTCACCTACATTACCATAGGATCGCATTAGAAGGTGATAGATTTCTTTAAAGAATCGTTCAATTTTTCTTAAAAAGTCATCAAATATTAAATATTAAATTAGTGTTCATTGATTTAGTGATCTAACTTATACCATTGGATAAATATTTGCAAGGCATATTTGCTTACTTCTACGAAATCATGAAAAGCATCATATTTCATCAAAATTCTAGGATTTATGGAATGAGATCACCTTTGCATTCTGACCTTGGAAAAAAAAGGATCAAAATCTATGAAAATTCCAAAACAATTTGAACCATGGATTTTCCAATATCAAGGATAATGGATATATTATCCTCATTATGATGTTAAAACTTTCTTGTGATAGATGATCACCATTCGAAACTTCTTTGAATAAAACAAAGAAATGAATTTAGAGGCACAAATGGGTGACACTACTAAAATTTATCTTGAAGAAATTGATATGACAAAGTCAAGGTTTACCAAGACCAAATTCAGATGGATGTTCATTTAAAGAATTCCTTGAAAGACAAACAATCAAGCTATAACATCCTTTTTAATCTTCAAATACAATAGCCTGATAGGTGTTAAACTAATGCTAGTAAACACCAAGACTTAATGGATCGATTTGAAAGTCTTTTGGTAAGCATCAATTCTCAAGGTTAGGTACAAAATTCTAAAAGGTTATTAGGAAAAAAATCAATATCAGGGCATTTGACTCAACTTTTTGTTGAGGTCATGAAATTTTTAAAAGTTTTGGGTCATTTCTAAATTAGGATGATGTGTTCTCTCTGATTGGTGACTATTTTTGTTAATTTAGGAGCAATTCTTAGGCTTCTAAGCCTGCCCCATCATATTATTAAAGACTCAAAAATATTCAAAAAGATAAATTTTAAAGAGTTTCCTAGGAATAGCCTGATAACCCAGATAGCTATGTCTGATCAAAATAAACTTTGTTAAGTACGTAATGTAGGCCATGGTTCAGGCTTTAGAAAGAAAAGGATAAATAGGCCCAAATAAATGTTTAAGGGTAATTGAATCAAGGATCAGTTCTTTTCAGAAAGAGTTGATTTTGGCATATTTTTCAAGATGAATAATTTTTTTTCTTCAGCAACTTTTTTCTTTATTTCTTTTTTTTTTTCTTTCTTTAAAACTTTCATCGTTCTTTATTCTGAAAGAACTTGAAATTTTTTTCATTTTTCACTTGGAATATTTGAACTTGAAATTTAAACTTTCTTATTCCTTTAAAATTTACTTCATGATGTCTGATTTGTTCTTTTCGTAACTTTATAATGGAATTTGCCCCTTCTAATCTTGAAGCTTTGCGTCACTTGCCCCTCAGTGTGGAGGTGATCCTTGATTAGGGTTTAGAGAAAGAAAATAATCAATCAGGCTCAAAAGGGACTGCAAATGGAATAATTTTCTATATTTAAGAAAAGATAAAGAAAGAAAGCCATTTTTCATTTCAAACATAGCCATTTGAATTGGTCACGCATTTTGCTAGGAAAAAAAGTTTATTTTTTTCAAAATCATTTTGAAATCTTTAGTAACATGATGTTGCACTCAATAAAGGCTTAAAGTACAGCCTTCAATATGATTGGCTTCATAGCCACCAATGATTGGTTGAGCCTCTAAGAAAGAAAATCATATTAGCCTAGAAAAGATCTTGGATCTCATATCTTATGTATCAAAAATTAGTTTGAAAAGGTTTTGCTCAAAGGAGATTTTGGCTTATGTTCACTTTCATTCTTCTTGAATTGAGGATTTAGAAGAGTGTCATGAAAATTATGGCAAAAGATTATTGAAATAAAGGAAATCTCAAAATTACTATCATTATTTTAACACATGTCAAACTATAGATATCTAAATCTTTTAGGAGCATAACCTATTTGTTCAACCTTCAAGGAATCCATAGAAAAGAACGTTTAGGTGTGGAAAGTCTTTAGTGATGAAAAGTCTATAGCTAAATGCTTAGGAGAATTATAAATGTAGAAGTGAAGGACCTTTCTGAGAGAGCTCAAATAATGGTGATCACCTACCAAAGAAAAATTTTCCAAAATGTTCCCATTATCCTAAATATTGGAAATCATTAGGAACAAAATTCATAGTTGTGAAGTATGCATACTATTTACAAATCAAAATTCATTTCATAGGAAATGTACAAAATTTTAAAGTCAAGATAGAAATTGCCCCTGATCGGCATACTACCAAAAGGTCAATGACCCTTAGACTAATCAGCCTTAATAGTCGTTCACCTGCTCCTAGAATTTTACTGAATTGGCGTCCTTTATGGCTGAACTGTAGGTAAGATAATTAAACATTAAAAGGTGCATCAAATTTTAAGTCCTCAAAATTGAGAATTCCACAAGATGCATGGTTATTTCCTTTCATCACAATCATGCCATGAGCACAGCCATTATATGAGATTTGATTCTTTAGTAGATTCTTTAGCAAAAAAGATGAATCCAAAAGCTTATTGCATGGAAAAGATGAATCTAAAAGCTTATTGCATGGAAATGGATCATCCAAGTAATTTAAGTTGGAATTTATAGCCGCCTGTGATCTCTTGCTGACCATGTTGATACTCTGAATTATCTCCACATTGAACAGCATGTATCGGTTGATGGAATCTTTAGACAAAAAGTTTTGCAACCTGATGCTCGAATTATACCACTTTTTGTATAGAGTTTTCCAAGTTTTGTTGGAATGGTCAAGATCAATTTGATTCTATTGAGGTTACTGAACAATGAAAGGCTAGGGTCGAGGACATCGTCCGAATGGATTTCCTTGTTTTCTTGACTTCTTAGGGTCCTGTCAGCTATGATAGAATTACTTTCTCATCCCACATACGCTCCTTGTCATCCCTTGGTTAGCATGAATATGTATTATGGGACCGGCTTCCATATACTGAACACCATAAATTGGTTGCCTTTCAGCTTACACTTCCTCGGATCTTCGGCAGAAGTGTTGTTATGATACGGGACTATTTGTAATAATAACAATTTTTTAGTTATGGTTTTGCTTCTGTAGGACCTTTCATTCTTGTTAAAGTCAAAGACCCAATTTTGTTTTTATGTAACGATATTTACATTCGCCCCTTATGAAAGTGAAACAATAGTCCACTGACTGTATATCTTAAATGTTAAAGAATTGTCTTTAAGCTTGTACTTCCCTGAATCTCCAGCAAAAGTATAAATAATATTTTATTGGGTGCAAACAGACTTGCTTGTTCCGAGAAACTTCATCAAGCTTGCCGTTTGTAATGTCTTCTATTTCATGATTCGTGTTACTTTGCCTTAAAAAAATGAAAAAGAAACTTAAATCAGTATGCATGAATACATATGTCGTGTCAACATTTATCTTTAGTATTATCCATGTATGTATGTTAATAAATGAAAAAAATGTATGAATGAACAAAATGAATGAACAAATATATAAATGAGTGAATGAGACATGATTCAACAGACATAAAGATTATTGTAAAAGCAGGAATCTGAGGAATTTGAGTCATGACTCAACAGTGTTGTACCACTTACCAAAATTCTCTATGTTCTCCACTTATTGTGGTCATACATAGTCATAGTTGCAAAATTCAAAAGCAAAGTAACAAAAAGAATTGCTCTTGCAAATATTACATTCTCCTAACTGTGTTGTGCTTCTAAAGGATTTTTAAGAACTCTAATCATTCATTTTTTTCATTTATTTTTTAACCTATATTCACAAAATCTGACAAGTAGCCTAAAAAGTTATCTTCATGATCATTTGATTTTCCTTATATTCTAATACTTCCAATATCTGATCTTTTTTCTTTCATTTAAACCTTCAACCATTTTTATCAGTGTATTAAGCAGATTTTCTATTCCACAGAGTTTATGGTTGAACTCTTCTTAGATGAACGTGAACGTATTGACCTTTGCCTCTAAATTATCACCCATCTCTTAATTCTTGAAATACAATAAATGAAACAAATTAATACATTATGGAAATTATGAATGCATGAACATATAAGAATGTGAACTTTGTAGGTGCATGAATGAATTTACAAGTTTCCATGGGATATATATAAATGTGATGCCAAGAATAAAAAAAACTCTTTCGTTATATAACAAATTAATAAAATTAAAATATATCATAATAACACAACATACAATTGATAATATAAAGAAACTCAAATCATAACAATAAAGGGTTAGAAGTGTTCCCCCATGTGTACCTAATTTGGTATCCTCTAGAACTGGGTATGGCTCTAACTAGGTGAGTCTCCTATAGCTCATTACATGAGGTTTGGGTTAGACATTTAAATAGGTTCTCGAATTGTTCCTTAAGTCCAAAAAGAATTGACGAGGTACCCTAATCCTTACCCATCGCGAGTTTATGTCGAAAAGGGTTCAATTTAAGTGGTAGTATCTTCCATGCCCATAACGACACTAACACGTTGGGCAGGCATAGGAATTTACACCCAGTAGGCTTTTCACTGGCCTAAGCAGAGGCTAACACCTCAAAAGGTAGAGTTACTTCACCCCTTCCTAAAATATTGGGTACTTATACCCATTTTGTATTTGTAGAAGAGAATCGAATGCATATGCATCTACATAGTGTGTGCAAGGGAACAACTTACCTTTTATGACTTAACACTTTCAAAAATAGTAAAAACCCCTATCCTAAATTCCCTTCAAAAATAATGTTGCAAAGGAAACAAAAGTGTTAGTGAAAAATATGAAGAATATATACTGAAATTTATAAGTCAAAAATACATTGAAAAAAATTATTTTGAAAATATCAGGAATTATAGTTAAATATTGATTGAAAACAAATTAATCAAAATTTAGTTAACACATAATTAATTTTAGGCTTGACTCTCTAGCTATCTCCAGCGGAGTCACCAAGCTATCGCAACATGGCCCGGATACGAATCCTGACTAGCCCGACTTAAAAGGGCGAATGTATCCATTGTTTCTCTATATATCTATAGATAATTATTTCCTTTTATTTCTAAGGGACTATATCATGATTATTATTCTTTATCTTTTGTACCTGAGGATTGAGTTATTGAGATCAAAATCTCACCCAACTTTTCTAAATAGTCATTGCGAAACGACCATTCTTTTTTTTGGAGTCGCCACCAATTTGTTTTGGTCAGGTGAGGTTGGGCCCCTGTCAGAGTTTATATTTTAAAGATTACGAAACCCATAAACACAAACACTGAAGTCTACGCCCATACTAGAGATCGCTTGAAAGGGTCCGGGAGTTGGTTGCAATCATAACTAAAAATCAACCTTTTTGTGATGCCCAGCAATTGGTACCTTATTAATCATGTGTTAAAACTAGAGATCGCTTGAAAGGGTCTGGGAGTTGGTTGCAATCACAAATAAGGATCAACCTTTTTGTGATGCCCAGCAATCGGTACCTTATTAATCACGTGTTAAAACAAATTTGGTATTTATTCGGTTTTAATATTCGATATTTAATTATAATTCCCTTATGTTTACAAATGAAATTCTATGAAACAAAATTTATTATTTCATGAAATTCAAGTTTTAATATTTTTATAAATAAAAAAATGTCTTCCATACCCTATCGGAGAACCAATTGAACACAAAGATTTTTACCATTCTCTTTCGTACCCCACGAAGGGCCAATAGAATACAAAAAGTTTTATTTTTCTTAAATTTTTCATTATGAAAAGGGTATCCCGTTGTTAAAATAATCCGTGGAACCCCTCGTATATTCTGGTAAGAATTTCACTACTATTTTAACATCGGAGATATCGCCTTAATTTTTAAAAAAATTTACCAAAATGCCCCTTACGGTTACCTTCATTGTGAAAGCATCCTTGTATCCTAGCAAGCACTAAAATTACCTTAGAAGGCTAAACTAATCTTAACAGTTCACCTTTGGCAGAAAAGTATCCTAGTGAGAAAATTATCAAAATGCCCTTAAGGTATACCTTCGACGTGAAGTATCTCAGTAATCCTAGTGGACACCAAAATGACCTTAAAAGGCTAAACTAATCTTAAAAATTCACCTTTGGCACAAAAGCATCCCGATGAGAAAAATTATGAAAATGCCCTTAGGATAACCTTTGAAGTGTAAGTATCTTAGTAACCTTAATGAACACTAAAATTACCTTAAAAGGCTAAACTAATCTTAAAAAATTCACCTTTGGCATAAAAACATTCTGGTGAGAAAAATTACCAGAATGCCCCTAAGGTATAACTTTGACGTAAAAATTTCTCAGTAACCCTAATGGACACTAAAATGACTTTAAAAGACTAAACTAATTCTAAATATTCACCTTTGGCATAAAAGCATCTCGATAAGTAAAATTACCAAAATACCCTTAGGGTATACCTTTGATGTGAAAGTATCCAGTAACCCTAATGGACTTTAAAATGACCTTAGAGAGCTAAACCCATCCTAAATATTCACCTTTGGCGTAAAAGCATCCTAATGAACAAAATTACCGAAATGCCCCTAGGTATTCCTTCGACGTGAAAATATCTCGGTAACCCTAATGGACCTTAAATAACCAAAGAAGACTGAACCAATCCTAAAATACTCACCTTTAGCATAAAAGCATCTCGGTGAGCAAAATTACCAAAAATACCCCTAAATTTTTGAAAATTATATTTCGTATCTTTTGGAAGACCAAACAAATACGAAAACTTTTGAAAATCTCTATATCCCTACGGAAGGACATAGAAATAATAGAAATCTTTAAAATTGGTCAAATGTCCATTTTCCCCCTAAATATGAAAATTTACTATTTAGTCCCTACATTTTTTTAAATTTTCATTTAAGTCCCTACATAATAAAATAAACTAAAAATTATAAAAAATCATATGAAATTATGCATGAAAATACAACCAATATATCAACAAAGACTCGGCCAAATGCCTTGCCCTAAAAATATTTCTACAATTTACAAAGTAACACCTAAACTTTGTAAAATTACATTTTAACCCTTATATGATAAAATACTAGAAAAAATCATTAAAAATCATCAAACCAGCAAAGAATCAACAAAAAAAATGGGAAAAATATGTAAAAAGGTTCAGCCAAGCACTCTTAGCCATTAAGCATTTTTTTCTTTTTTTTACGATTTAAACCTTAAATTTTTTTAGATTACAAAATGACCCCCTAAAGTGTTGAAAATGCCTAAATCATGTTTGTAAACACACAAAATCAATTTCCATACAACCATGAAGCTCTCGGCCAAGCAAGAATGGTTCTAAATAGAAAAAAACTAATATTTTACAATTTTGTCCCTATGTTTACTAATATTGCAAAATTGCCTAAAAAATAAAAAAAACGTAAATTATCACAAAAAATAAGCACAAAATCATCATCAAAGATTCCAATCAGATTTGGCCAAAGTGGAAATCATGAAATATATGCATACTTTGATTAAAAAAAATCATGAAAACAAGCATAAATAATTATTGTTAAACTTAAATAAAAGTAAAATCGTAAAATAAATATACTAATATACTAATCCACATATTAATCATGAAAATAACATAAAAAAGTAATTTAAACATCAACATAAACACAATAAAACCAAAATCATAACAACAAGTATAATATTCTATGTAAGAAAATTTAACAAAAAAAAAAACAAATATCAAAATTACAACAAATACAAAAGATTTCTATGTTATCATGCTTAGCCTTTCAACATGGATGAAAATCCATGAGCTTTAACATGATTGACTCTCAAAAATGAAGAATCAAGAGCAAAAATTAACAAAAAAAATAAGAAATCTGGTAAAAAAAATCTACCTTTTTAAGCTTGGAAAACATAAGAAAATTAAAGTAATTCAATTGATTTTAAGGTTTTTGGCTTACAGAAGTCATTAACCTTCCATGAAAGCTTTCTCTCTTTGTTTTTTCGGAAAAAAGATTGACCAAAATGATGAAGAAAAACCCCTTGGTCGTTGGCCTCCCCTATTCTACCACATTTTTTTTTTATTTTATTTTATTTTTTTGTTTTATATTAATTAGATTTGATATTAATTGATTTTGATTTGATATAAATTAATTGCTTTTGTCATTTAGTGCTTGTGTCATCCATGACATTATCCGTTTCTGGAGATTTTGTGAGATATTTGTAATATCTGTAAATTATATCGTAAAAATTAATTAGAAAGACTAAATTATAAAAATTAAAAATTATGTGTTTGAAATAAAAATTTATATGATCAATTTAATTTATTCTAATAATAAACACCATTTTTAATTTACAAAAAAAATTAAAAATAACAAACTCATAAAATTTTACGAGAAAAACCTCATTGGAAAAAATTATTTTATGTGAAAATGCAAAACTCGTAAAATAAATTAAATTTTTTAAAACTGATTTAATATGATTTAAACAATAATATTTGAAGAATTTTGAAAATTATAAACCTAAAAAAATCTTACCGAAAAAATTTACATGTAGAAAACCTCGTATCTCGATAACAGAAAAATTTTAAAACTCATAAAATAAACTAAAATTTTCAAAACTGATTTAATATGAATTAAATAATAATATTTAAAGAATTTTTAAATTAAAAACTTAAAAAAATCACATTGAAAAAATTTACGGAGTATAAAACTTGTATCTTGGTAACAGCAAAAATTTCTAAAACTCACAAAATAAATTAAAATTTTTAAAACTGAATTACTATGGATTAAATAATAATATTTAAAGAATTTTAAAAAATTATAAACTAAAAAAAATCTTTCCAAAAAAATTATGGAGTAGAAAACTTCGTATTTCGAAAAAAAAATTTCAAAAGAAAAATGCAAAGCTGATAAAGTAAAAGGAATTTTCCTGAACTGATTTAATAAGAATTAAATAATAATATTTGAAAAATTTTAAAAATTATAAACCGAGAAAAATCTTCTCGAAAAAAATTACGGAGTAAAAAACTCCATATTTCTAGAATGGGAAAAATTCTAAAATTCATAACAAATAAATCAGTTTTGAAAAACTGATTTAATGGTAGTTGAATGTGAATATTTAAAGAATTTTAAAATTCAAAACTCAAGAAAATTACACAAAAAATTTTACAGATAACGAAAAATTCTAGAACCGAGAAAATTTAAAAAAAAAACATTAAATTATATAAAATGAAGTAAATAAAATATATTATTCAAAACATTAATTTATAAAATGATAAAAAAGAAAATCCAAAATTTAAAATAATTTTATCAGAAAAAATTTCACTAGTATAACATTCGCGATACTGTAAAAAAAATTCAAAATTAATTAAAAAAATGAGCAAATTGACACCTTGTAGTATAAAATGCCAACACAAATTTTTCATTGAATATTTCTAATTTTTCGGAGCGCATATCAACATAAATACCACACAGGTATCGGTAAAAATATATGAAGGTATTTTCCAAATTTAACGAAAATTTCTTAAAAAATTTCTAAAGATGGAAAATTTGACTATGATATCATCCGCAAAAATAGATTTTCAAAATTTGAAAAGAAATTATTAAAAAAATAATTTTTTCTTAAATATTCATTTTGTATATCCAAAATTAGAGATCAAAATATGACCTTTTTTGTTTCATGAACTTATAGTTGTTTAAATTATGACTAAAAAGGTCTTGAAAATGTTTTGCTCATCTGAAAAGGATCGTTCCCAATAAGGATGGCCATTAAGTTCTTGGTTTCGGATATTCAAGATTATTGGAAAAGAGACCCAGACGAAATTAGGTGTCTACACCTCTTACCTCTAGAGTGGGTGGGTGCATGCTCTGCACCCCAGAGGTGTGCACTCATCTCATACCCTCAGGGTGTGCGCCTTGCACCCCTGGGTGTGCACGCCTTATCCCTGAGGCAGGTGGGCACGAGCCTTGCACCCCCTGAGGTGCACGCCCTGCACCCTCAGGGTATATACACCGTACCCCTAGGGTGGGTGCACGTGCCCTACCCTAAGGTGGGTGGTTGAGCGACTGCACCCCTAGTACAGGGTTCACACCCTAGTAGCACCCTAGACTGCTTCGGTTGCTAGGGTTTACTAGGGTTCAAACCCTAGCAACCTCGGCTTAAGGTTTTTGGGGTTTTTATGTTTTTAAGGTTTTCCAAATGCGAATACCTCTACTTAGGAAATCTATACACGATTAGGCTATTGGTTTTGGATAGAAATGCTAATTTCAGTAGCTTTTTAATTATCACAAAAAAATAGGTTAATTCAAAAATAATTTACGATCTTCAAATCTTCATTTTCCATGCACAATTTACACAAAAATTTGAAGAAAATAGAAAACAAACCTATGTGGTAATGATAGACCACATCTAATTACAAACCCGATAAAAACCTAAATACATCAATTCCAAAATCTGAAGAATCATGATCGGCAAAAAGTAATATATATCAAGATAAACTACATAATAGAAATCCTAGAATGCCAACTCTTTAATAATTAAATCCATACAAATTTAAGGAGAATCCCGATTAAAAGTTTTATGTATATGATATAATTAGAACCTGGCTCGAATACCGATGGTAGGAAAACCTGATCAGATGCACAATGAATTTTTTAAAAAAATTTATTGTGATCATACTAAATCATGTTGTTATATACAATAAACTCATCTTAATCAATTACCTAAGTTACAAATCTGAAGATGCTATCCAAGAATTCCTAGATCTGTGTAAAAGTTTTAACCAACTATACTTTTTTACTATTCTCCAATTCCCGGATGGTAGAGTGTATGGGCACTGTTTGTCTCGATTAACTTCAGATTCATACAGCTCGATTCTTCTTAATGATTATCTTGTACCACTAGGTTTAGAATCACAAGATATTATGATTAGAAACCTCTAAGTGTGGCAAAAAACCCTATTCATAGACCTCTTATTTATATAAGGTAACAAGGTAGCCCTAATTTTAATTTTAATTAAAATAATTATTTTATGAATTCCATAAAACCCCATATGTGCACCAACCCTAGTATAGGTGCCCACTATAATTTGGCCCAAACTCTAGTGCCCATAAACAATATTTTGGCCCAAATTTATTTTATGCAATTTAGCTCGTTTAATCTGAATACTAATTATTTTGATTAAAGTGTTAATTTTATTTAGTCCAATAATTTTTCATAACTCTAATTCTAATTTAAAATAAAATCATAACAATTTTATTTGAATAGAATAATTTTGTACTAATTATCAAAATAAAATTAGCTATAACAAAATAATTAATTTAATCATAAATTAAAATAAATAAATAAAATAATTTTTAACTTTTATTTAGAATATTATCCATATTTAATTTATAAATAAATATTTAAGCAAGTCTTAATAGATATTAAATTAATTATATAAATAATTAATTTCTCATATTTATTTAATTTAAAATAATTCTTATATTTATCAAAAGATAAACATAATTACTTTTATTCTTGTCTAAATAAATATTTAATCAAATTAAATATATATTCAAAATAAATAATACCAAAAAATTATTTTTGTTTATTTACTAAAGAAAATGCTCACATTCCTAAAGTGAGTGAATCCAGCATACCACTTCACCATATTGAGAATCTTCCATCTCTAGATATTTGGGTCAATAACCAACCGTTAAAGAATTATATTAAGTGTGGGGGGATCAATTGGACATATATAATTAGGCTACAATAATCTATGTATTAATTATTCTATCTCGAATAATTAACCACATAACTGTTAATCTCAGAGTTGTATCACTAAAGACAAGAGACTGCACTCTCAATTATATATAGTATTGCGTAAGCTTTATAAATAGCCTTTTAGTCTAATGACCTTGTCATTTGTGTAATACCCTCATATGATATTTGTGATCAACCTAAGGTTAAAAGCCCATATTGATTGCCTTATCTTAAAGTTCCACTATACTCTCCATGTGAAGATGATTATTCACCACATGTGAACAATTTATCATTTAACGTATAAATGACCGAGGCCTAGTCTATTTTCACTACCGTATAATGCCTTTTAAGAGGATAACCTTAACTCTTTATGGGAGTTATGATTCTATATCTAGAAGTAAAGCTCTAATCAAGTATAAATTATATGTCTAATGAACTGGTCTATTAGCTTACAACTTCAAGATGCTTTAGCCTTTGGAATGTCAAAGCATACAAATTCTACATATGGAGTCAATTACTTACTCAGAATTAAGGTAATTACATAATGAATGCCAAAAGTGAATTAATCCATATAAATGGACTTACTAATAGACTAATTGCACTTTGGTCCAATCTACTATATCACCATCTTTCGATAATATATCTATGTCTCTACTTAGGTGTCAAATCGCACTCTAGATGACCAAGACAAGCCATCTCCCTAATTGCATTTAGATGATATAATAGTCTTAACATGAGTTAATTACTCACATTAATCCCATAGGCCATGGACTATTGATTTAGACTATCTATCTTAGAATATTGTCTTCCCCCATATAAAGTCCATTATATGCAACATTCTAATAGTATAAACACAAGTAATGAACGAGCCATATTTCTTTACATTTAATAGCAATGATATAATGATAACTTGAATATGTATATAAATAATCAGTTCAAATAATGACATACATCAAAATATCTTTTATCCTTAGCGCATTCCTAACAAATGTTATTGGTATTGCAAAAGAATTACCAAAGTTTGCAATGGAAAAAGAAAGATAAATGAAGAAAAATATGGAAAACTGATGAAATGGTGAATAACTTGATTTTGAATAGAATATGAACGTTTATGAAGATTTCTCAAGGAAGATATTACTGGCTTAAATATTTATTAATAGTCAAACTCGAAATGCCCAACAAGAAACACATTTTGATCATTGGTTATTACCTCATTTCAATCATGTGCTTAAGCACTGTATGCTCATGCGACTTGCTCATGATAGTGAGTGCGTACAAACTTTAAAATTCAAAATTCGAAATATCATTAAGTGGGTAATATAGTTATATCTAGAAAGGTGCATCCTTAGCCCTGGGGGATATTATATATATATATATATATGGTATCTCATATATGTGGGCCCAAGTCAGCAAAAACCCATATAAAGGCAGGTTAAGCCTAGGGCACACAACCCTAGGTCACATAGGTAAACTATATAAGATCAAGTACACTCTCAAAACCCTAATCTTCATGTATTAGTATACTTAGTTATCTTGCTCTTCCTTTTTCTTACCAACTTAAGCATCGGAGTATGCTTTGAAGTATCAATTCTAGTGCATTCTAATCCCTTCTTTTCTTGTAGATTTATTGTTAGAGAGCTTATCAGCCATCTCAGATCTACCAACCTTTGTTGTTGTATCAACAAGTATAAATTTTTGTTAAGAATTCTTTGTTTATTATTTTAGAAAAACTTTTGCATTCAGAAACATTTTACAAAAATTAAAAAATTGTGTTAATTAGTTAACCTTATTTGTTATACAACAAGCTAATTACCCCGTGCGATTTGAAAAACGTCTACTATAAGTATGTATGAGTAAACCAGCTCATATAAATTAAAAAAATTCTCAAGAACTAAAACATATTTTACTTCATTTAATAAGTAATTGGCAATCAACACCATTACTTATTCCAAATATATAGTTTCAGATTGCCCGAGCCTCATAATGTTTACAGGGCATGCATTGAATGCTTACATTATTAAAAAAGTTATTTAATTTCCAATTCTATATGTAGCTTCTGTCATTGTAAATATAATTAAAGATCAGCAAATAGCATTATTAATTAATTTGTTGTTTGACAGTTAGAGATGAATTGAAGTATGAAGAATGTAGAAGGGAGAGATGTTGATAGGAAGACATATTGTAGAGTCGCTGGGAGATTATATATGTGCTGAGAAAATGACCAAGAGATGATTATAATCCAGATAAAATAGCTAGCTAGCCAGGCTGCTCTATTTTGTGTTGTTAAATCATGAAACAAGGCTGTAAATTCCAAATTGACCTATGTTCATCACCATCATCCTAACTTATATCTATAACACTTAATTCTGATATGAATATAAGAAATTCAATCAAGTTACTTGAACCCAAACTTAATTCGATTTGATAAACAAAGTCAAAACTCAAACTTGATCTAACCTAAATTTAAAAATGATCAAAACTCAAAACGATATAAACTTGAATTCATCCAAATTTAAATTAAGTATAATTATATTTTAAAATATTAATTTAGTAAAAATAATAATTATAACATAAATTATTAATTTATTTTAATTTTATAACTTGTAATTATCACATTTGAGTATTATAAGGTATGCAATATATAAGCAGCGACTTAAGGAAAAATTTAAAGAAAAAAAAGAAAAGAAAAAGAAAGCTTGATGTTATTATATATAACGTCAATAAATACTAAGTTTGACTGTTAGATAGAATAAATAGTAAGTTTGTTATATTATTACCATATGACCTTATTAAATTATTTTTTCAAGGCAAAAAACTTTTCAAAGAGTAAAATACTATTGTAAATATACATTAATCTATCAAATAAATTAAAGAAATCTTATATTAATTATAATAATTTTATAATAAGATTTAAAATAAATAATATTTTTTAATTATCATGAATATACTTATAATTATGTTATCACATTTTTTCATTATACATATTATTTAAAGTAAAGGTATTATTTTTATTTTAAAAATATAGTACATAAAATAGATTGTTAAAATGATACATGTATCTTATCATAATGATTTGTATGTTATGTTATAATCATATCTTAAAATAAAATTTAGATTAAATTATATAATCTCTTATCACTATACATGTTAAAATGTGTTGTTTTATTTTAAATATATAACCTTTTAAGTCTTATTATGTGGTTTTTTAAAAGTACATATGTATAATATTATAATGATTTACAAATATGTAAATAGATTGGGATAACTATTTCAAGTATATATATAATAATAATACTAGTTTAAGTAAAACATATGAAAAAAAGAAATTGGATTAGATAAATTTTAATTAAGTTTGACTCAATCAAATAATTTATTTAAATTTAATTTAATTTGATGTTAAAAATTTAATAAATTGAATTTGAATTATATAAACTCAAATTATCGAAATGTCAAACTCTAATACCATGAACGTAAAATAATTTAAATTCGAATAACTAGATTTTTCTCTTAGCAAGACTGTTTTATATAGCAAGAGAATAAGGCTGCCTATGCTGTGACTTTGGCCCAAAAGAAAAGATAAAAAACATAATGGGAAGTTCCCGTAAGATATCGATCGACCCACCTGATGTTGCACTGGGTGGCAATTACGGAAATGGCTTCAAATGGGTATTGACAGAGGCAAACGTCCAACCCTTTCATGCTTAAATAAATGCAAGGCTCTTGCCACATTGCGATAAAATGATGGATCCTCCTAAGATTACCCATCATTTTGAGTACGTAGGGACAACGATTGATTGATATAGACTACTAACTAAGTTGATTTTGAATTAACAGGCTACTTCTTTTTTTATGCAATATCAAAACGATAATAAAGCTAGTAAAAGTTAACAGAGAGAAGAACAAAGTTCAAAGGCAAATATAGTGAACAAAAACCAATGCAGAAAGATCAAAGGAAAAACCTAAGTATCTACTAGACTGTACCCTAAAAACACTTAAAAAGATAATAAAGATTTAGTTTAGCATTACTATTGAAAAACGCTTGGGTTAAAAGAATTTAAGTTGAAAAAATATATTTAAAAAGGGTGGTAAAAAATGTAGTTTAAGAAATTTTAAGTATTTGCTATTGCTGTGAAAAAGTATTTTGAGTAGTTAAAATGTCAAAAAAAATATATTTAAAATAATAAAAATTTAGAGATGTGAAGATAATAAAATTATTTTATTCGAAAGTCATTTTTTAAATTGCAAAAGCTCTATTTTCCTAATATTTTCGTTTGGATTGTTAAACTATAATTTTAAACGCAAAAGCCAAAACTTTTAAGCTATTTAACATTTCATTTACGATGAAAAATAACTTTTAACCTTAAAAGTTGTACCAATAATAATGCTAAACAAGTTAATATCTATTTCCCAATATTCTAAAAACAAAGCAAAAATTACAGCATAAATTGAGTTCATACCCCACCCTAACTTAAAGAAAATTCAAACAACAATCCAAAATTTAAATAATAATGATGAAACATCAACAATCTTGACCGGACTGGTGGGTTACCTCAAGCTCAAGTAAATCAATATTTACAAGCCGCAGTAATTTGTCATTTAGCTCGGTTTCAACCTAAGAAAAAAAAGAAGAAGAAAGAATCATAATTTTTAATATTATTATAAGTCAACATGATTAGATAATTTACTGTATGCCAGTGCTGCAGTTCAACATAGTTGTAACATTTGTATTCTCACAATTTTCAAAATAAAGATTTAAAACTTGACATCAGGTCGGTTTCAAAAATTTTGTATAGTGTAATTTTAAGTAGTCATTAAAAAACTAATCAACAAAAGATTATTTACTATTGAAATTTCTGGCATATTATCAGTCTTTCAATAAGTATTCTTGCAGCAACGGTTGGAGAATGCCAAAGAATTGAATTTATTCTAAATCAATTATCTGAGATCCTCACTCCTCAACAAGAAGTTTGATATTCATTCTCCAAAGATACTTCGGAAATTTACTTGCGGTCGAAGAACTTCCTTGTACGTCCCATTTTCTCTCAATGCCATGGTAAACTTGATCATAATATGCCCAAAAAAATAGAGGAAAAAGGGTTAAATTACTGCTATGGTGCCATAAAAATCCCAATCAGTTTAGAATATAATCTTCATGTAATGTCTTCTATTGATCCTAGAAAGAAGATAAATCCTAACAACATAAGATCAAGTCTCAAAAGCTTTGAAGAAAGCTCCATGCGTTTTGAAGCACAATTGTAGGAAAGAAAACTTGAAAACAATTTGGGGGAAAAAGATTTAAACAACTAAGTTTCTAGAATTCCATCAATCAAATCGAGGAAGGAAAATTTGAAGACCCAACAATCCCTAAATTGGGACCAAATTTCAAATATTCCATGAATACTTAAATTTTGAAACCGAATTCCAAGAATCTGTAAAATTTGATACCAAATCCCACGAATCCTTAAATTAAGACTAAATTTCTAAATCAAGTCTTAAAGATCCTTAAAGCAAGTTTTAAGATCAAGTCTTTTTAAGATCTTTGAAGTAAATCCCATTCAAGATTAAGTCTTCCAAGACTCTTGAAGTAAATTTCATTCAGGATCAAATTTTCCCAGACTCTTCAAACAAATTCAATTTAAGATTAAGTCTCGAAAACCTTTGAAGAAAATCTTATTCAAAATCAAGTCCCAAAGACTTAAAAAGTTTCGTTGATTTAAGAATAAGTCAAAAGGTCCCTAAAGCAAAGTTTTCTCATGAAGAAAAAAATCAAAAAATTTTTTGTTTTCAAAGATTGTAAACTCTAAAAATCTAAAAAAAAAAAAAATCCTAAAATAGAAAATTCGACCCTTATATTATCTATAAAAATGAATTTTAAAACTTAAAAAAAAATAAAGTTAAAAACCAATTTTTTGGTGTTAATATTGTATGAATATCGATAAAAATATATAATAGTCAACTCCCAAAATTTCACAAAAAAACTCAAAAAATCCCTAAGAATAGAAAATTTGACTATGATATCATATGCAAAAATGAATTTCAAAATTTAATAAGAAAATATTAGAAACTATTTTTTCTCTTATATATTCGTCTTTTTTATCTGAGATTTATTTATTACAACTCTCAAAACTATACTTTTTCATCACATGCACATGAGCCATTAAGTATGACTAAATTAGCCTTGAAAATGCTCAATTTGCTTGAAAGAAGTTGACCTTTACTAGAACAAGTGTCAAATTCTTAGTCTCCAATATTTAAAACTATCAAAAAAAAAAAAAAGATCGGACGAAATTTGGTGTCTACAATGATTGGTCAGATTAGATTTAAATTTTTTTTTTATTTTCTAGCTTGACCTGAGCCAGCACGAAAGCCCGTATCACTATCTATAATAATATTAAAAAAATATATTTATATTAGTATTATAATTAAATTTGAATAAAAATAATTTGAGTTGGGTTGAATTACAATAACTCTTACTAAGCCTGACCCAGTATGAGTTAAGTTCGACAAACAAGTAGGCTGCCTAATTATTGAACAAGTCTAATTATATGCGCAATATTTAATCAAGTTAATTACCTTTTAAAGCTTTTTATTATTTTTGGTTTTCAATAATTTTAATAAAGCTTTATTTTTTCTTGTACATATTAAGATCTATGAAGCACAAACACGTAACACAGTTACGATATGATATGGACAAGGCAATATGACAATTTAAAAAAAAAAAATTACAACATGACACGTTAAAAATATGACAATTAAAATGTATGAAATATGTTTTAATTAATTCAATTTCATATATAAATAAACCTTTACTTTTACAAAAATTCTTCTCTATTAAAATATTTACAGCAATTAAATTAATTTTTTATTATTAGTATTGATTTTAAATAATATTATTTCATAAAAATTAATTAAATATTGTAAATTACTAGCCCACGCAATTATTAATTTATTAAAAGCTTTTATATATATATATTTTTTACTTTTGGGCTACATTAAGTAATAAATGTGACATGGGTTTCTTATTTGTTCTATGGTTTATTATTAATTCTTGTCCCTAGCCCAAATTATAATTTAAAAAAATCTTAATTTTTTATTTTTATCTTTCTCTTCCTTCCGCCAAACCCTGCCTCTCAGTCTTCCTTCTTCTCCAGCAGCTACTTCATCTTTCAATTTTCTTTTTTTTTTTTTTGCACCCATTAACTTTTATAAACATCTTTCTTTTTCCATGTCCGACGTACTTTGACCGTATCCTAACCATTTCTAGACCATGTCCTATTTGGCTGTTTATTTTTTCCCATGTACACTAAGCCAAATAAGCCTTTTTTTATAGCAATTAAGAAGTGCCATTAAAACTAAGAAAAATGCTTAGTTAGAATAAAGACAGCATTTTCAAATGCATTTTATATGTGCCGCTGCCTACACCCCTTAACAACATATTTTTTTTATACATA